>WEIV01001390.1:5489-74283 GCA_013390005.1 Calyptomena viridis
ATCTTTGGTTTTCCAGCTGAGCTACGTAAGTACTGGAGAAACAGAAGACAACAAATACCATATCCATATTCCACCATGTCAGTAGTTGACTCAAAGTGCTAAAATTCCGAGTTCTCACTTGTTAGTGACTAATATTCCCCCTCCCATTCCGGACAGTCTAATATCTTCTCAGAGACAGCCTTCTGCAATGAACTCACACTGTCACCAGATGTGAGGGTGCTGCTTACTCAGCTCACGAGCGCTTGCCAGAACTGCTTTGCTGCTTCAGTAAATTAATCCCAGTAAAGGCAAGGTTTATTTGCTTCTCCAATAGTTTCAACAAAATACTGATGCCACAGTTCTGTGCAAGGCTAAGGGTAACTGAGCACTGGAGATGGCCTTGGAAAAGCCAGAGCTCTGCTGGAATGCTCTTTCAAGTCCACATTACCTATAGGGTATTGACCTCAGAAAATCCACTTACCCTTTACAAGATACTGCTGTTTGCTCTTCAAATGTTTACACAGAGAAAATTGTTAGTAACAGTGCATATATACATTTAAGTCAAGGACACAAAAGTAGCCAGTGAAGGTAATAAAATCAAATAAAGGGCAAGCTACAGAACCTTTTTCCCAAAGCTCTAAACTAGAAGGAATACAACCCATTTTTTTCAGCTGAAATTCTTTCAAGATGACTGTGATTCTTAAAATTCAACTTTCGCATGGTTGATTTTGTTTTAAATTTTTATGGTCATAAAATCTAAAATAACAAAGGCAACTAACTTTGCTTCCATTTTCAATACCTCACCTAGAAAAAAAGTCTTGTTCTATATTGGGAAAGTGAAGTTTTCCTGGCTGTTCTGAAAGCCAGACCCAAGGTGTTACTGAACTGGTAAGTCAAAGAACTGCTAAAAACTAGGCACTGGACTCTGCTTCCCTGTTTTTTGCCTATCATATTGCATATCTTAAACAATTTATTTATCTACACCACAGAAAATTCTAACAGCCACCTGAAAAAGCCAGTGCAGCAATAAGGGTTTTTTTTGTTTTTTTTAACCTAACACAATTTAATTATTTTAAACATGATTTCAGCTGGACAGCCACAGTCAGCAACACAAGATAGAAATATCAAGAGCCTATGTCAAACCCTACATATCTAATTGCAAATGCTCAGAAATAACTCATGTATTAAAAAAGCTGCAATCCGATATATCAAGGAAATTCTCTCCAGAAACATTCTTCCCACTGACCAGCAACATTCATCCCACATGCTGATTACTGTCAGTGGGGGTATTAAAGTGCTAAATTGTAGGCTGAGCAACACATAAAAGTTGGTCTGCTCTGAGAGCAGAAGAGAAAGAAATATGTAAAATTCAGTACTCAACTTTTATTTTCTTTATGTACACATGGATTTTCTACATTCAAGCTACACAGTTCCCACACAGAATACAGATTTGTACAATACATAACAGTGCAACATAGAATTTGTACAATGTATGATTTGTGTGTGTATGTGTGTCCAGCCTTGACCTGCATTGGAAGCTTTTCCATGGCCTTTTATAAAAATTAATAGCATAGACCAAAAATTTCTGAAGGACACTCAGAGTTTACATGTGGGAGCAAATGGAACTCTAGGTTCTGTCTGCAACATAACTGAGGCAAATCTTTTCAATTTTTTAAATAATAATCTTCAGTGATGCAGATGCAAATATAATGTCATGTTCACTGGTACATAATCTTTATCCAGTAGTTTCTGGACTTTATATTAAAAAACTGAAACATCTTAACTAGCCATGAAATATTCACTAACTCAGACCACCAGATTATTCAGAAACCTGTTGGAAGTCATTATTTTTAAATCCCAAGGTTTCAAAAGAAAGAAATATTCCAAAGGTGAGCTGGAACCTAATTATTTCTTTTTTCCTGACTGCCAAGTATGCTTTCCAACAGATACTTTCAGCTTTATACTCATCCTCACAGAACTGCTCATTACGATCTCTGCCAGCTTGAGTTTTCTGATATTTATGACTTCATACAATTATTTTCTCAGGAATACAGCAATAAAGAAGTTTTCAGGCTAGATAAATGAACTATTTACAAATAAATGAACTATTTATCTGGAACAAATCTGACAGATTCTACTGTCTCCACCAACACTGTTAAGAGTTCCACATTCATGACTGTCACAGAGGGCCTTAGCAGGGTGTAATGGCAACGTCAAGTGTTGGTACTCAAGGCTTGTAGGAGGAGTAATGAGAGTGAGCAAGGTTTGCTTTCATTCTTTTATTGCTATGGGCACTCTTAGAAGATACAGACACAAGATGCTGGTTGCAGAAAGACAAACACTAGAGCTGGGTTATTTACCATACCCACAGATTTGAGTGAAGGACAAGGCAGCAAATCAGAATGGTGGCCTTAGTTTCCCTTCTCCCAAGGGTGAATTGGTATAGAGAAGAAGAGTTAGGCTTAACTTATCAAGTATTTACAGCAAAAAACAGGAAATTAAATTCATGAGCAAAACAGAAGGATGGGAGAATTTCAGCACTTCTTTCTATAGACTGCCTCTAGCAAAGTCACCACTTCCTTAGTTTCAATAATATATCCTATCTCTTCAATTGTGTTTCTAAAATACTACTTCTGAACTTTCTTTTAAGGAAACTACTGCGTTTTCTTCAGAAGCTGGCAGTGCAGTGTTGAGGCTCCCAAGATTCTGCACCCTTGAGAAAACTGGCACATGGAGTGGACTCAGCAGGCTGGCTAAGTAATGAAACAGAGTCCAAGGCAACAGAGGGTCTGAAACCTCAAAGACCATGTAAAGCCACCTCGCTTTGACTCCAGACTGTATTCTTTATACCCATTTTTGAACTCTCTTGAATATTTAAAAAATGCCACATACTATAATTTTCTTTGTTGTTTCTCCACTAAACTTTACAGAAAAATGCCTTTACCCATGAAACATCAGAACATAAAATATTTCCTTGCAGGACTATGCTCGAGTTCTGCTTTGCCCCAGTAGGTCCCCATCAGTGGTGAGTTGCAGATGCTTAACTAACAGATTTAATAGAACCATTTTTTTCCTAATACAGAGAGTTCAGCTTCTGGCAGCCAGAAATTGTGGTTTGAAAGAGTTTGCATCTGGACTTACGTATTTAGTAGTCATTGACAGACCTATTCTTCATAGTTATTTATTTCCTTTAGGAAATAGTTTGTACCAGTATATTGCAACAATGAAGCCATTTCATCACGCCAAAGCGGAAAAAAAAAAAAAACCAACAGGTTGAGATTTTCCAATTCAGTAAGTTGGCAATTTTTTTTCAGAGTTTCTCCAGAACAATGCCTCAATTAAGTAAAATGATAAATGATTCTCCATTTAAAGGGAGTAAGAGAATAGACACAAAATTAATTTTCTGACAGTCATCTCAGAAATCACGCAATCTTTAAACATTACATTCTAATCAGAAAGGATAAAAGGAGCAATGGAATTTTCCTTGATTTTCACATGCTGGTTGTCAAAACACAAGAAAAGCTTAGAAAACTTAGTTTCCATGCTCATACTGGACACTTAAGCATTTTGCTCCTGAAAATAGCTTAATATGGCCAAATGAACAGAATCTTCCTTTCCAAAGCATTTATAACAGGGAAATTACACAAACTCCTCTTTGAATAGAACTTTTTAAAAAAATTCTCTCATGGTTGTAATTCCAATGAAAAAGAATCTTATCAATTTACCTGGAAGTAGCCAGTTAATAAATCATTCATCTCATTGCTTTGCAGCAGCCATTCCATATATTAAAATTTTAGGTTTTATGAGGCAATTCCGATCACAGGGGAGGATAAGCAGACAATGAATACAAGAGAAATGTTCTTCGTCATAATTGAACAGCTGTTTTCTCCCACTTTCTTTAAAAGTAAACATACAGAAAACCAGAAGAACACTCGAAGACAAAAAAAAAAAAAAATTAGCTCAGCTATGAAGCACAATGGTCAAATGCTTCGTGCATCAGAATCAAACTAGAAGGGCTGAATGTCACCAAAAAACCTTCACCATCTCACAGTAGCCTAGAATTTTGACTACTAGAGCAGAAAATGACTACAACTAAAACCCTTCCATAAAATCCCCTTAGCTTAAGAGCTGATTCTGAGTAGTAAATGTGTCTGTTCTTCAATATCAGGACCTTTTTCCCTATTCCTTTCTAGTAAAACCTAATAATTTTCTTACTACTTTTCCATCAACAATACAACTGTTTCTATCCTCAGCTTCCTCGTGATGCAGATGAGCAGCAGTTTCAAAACCAATATTCTTCACAGATACCCCCTTAGTACATTTAGAATTAATTTTCAAACAATCTGGATGGATCTGGACAAATCCTGAAGCGAATTCCTTAGAAGGCACTAGCTAATTTGAAAGAAATAAACAAAACTCTTCCCATGCCTTCTCATGGTTTAACCTTCCTAGAACCTTGCTTTTTGTTTTCAAATCTGCTACGAGCAACAAAGAAGGGAGAACAGTTCATCAGCTCCCTTCCTGGACACATAAAGAGTTATTTAAATGCTTTATCAACATTTTGGAAAAGACCTATCTTTCAAAACCAAGTTCCCACCACTTCCTTTGTGGTTCCACTCAAACAGTGGGCAACAGCATTAATTAAAACCAGCCAGGCAGATTTAGAGTATGCGCTCTGTTTGTTGTTTTAAATTGTTGAATATCAATTACCTTATTATTTTGTGATTAGCATGAAACATATGCATCTATGTCTTGTGGCTTTTGGCAGTGATTTAAAAAAAATTCAGCAACTTTGCATACGGCTGTAAACCAGCATGTTTCCAGGCATTTTTAGCGCTGACTAGAGCCATTCCCAATCTGCTCACCAGCATGAAGTTAATTAGGAGAGGCATGAAGCTTATGGCTGGGTGCAGAAATCAGCAATGGAGCAAAATTATCCTTTTTTTGGCATTAGCCTGTAACTGCCACTGTGTCTACATGATTTTTTTTTTAAATGCTTTCACTGTTAAGTATCGGTTTAAGCTTTAACTTTGTATCTTATCCAATTTTCTAAATCCTTCAATGAATGTAAATTGATGAACATATGAAAACGCAGGGAGCTAATTATGTAGAGCTCAGGGAGGTACTATAATGCAGTAATTTCCAGAAAATCCAGTTTCAGACACAGCCTTGGGATTCCTTTATCAACAGCTCATTTTTGACCAGAGTGCAACTGGCCGTTTTATTCACAGAATGCCAAACCAAGATTGTGCTGCAACACAAATGCCTTACCAGAATATCCATGTAAAAGGGAATCTCCCTAAATGTTTCAAAAGAGTCCTGCACTATTACAGTCCACGCAGGGAAAAAATATTACCACAACCTTGAATAAATGGATTTCATTAAGGTCCTTTTCATTTTTCTTGTTACAAGGACACAGTGAAAGGAGAAGAATATGATGAAAGAGAAGTAAATAGGAAGATCTTCCTATCAGTATCCCCAGTAATAAACTTTATTCCTTTTATCATATTAGATTAGAGGTTTATTATGAAAGAAGATGCATTAAACAAACAAACAAAAATATAATTTAGGACTAGATAAAATTCAAACGCCTCTGTTTTTCTTGGTTTTGCAAACTAAGGATAGATTTTCTTGTCTAGGTCACCTTCTGCAGTAAAACGACTGCTCAGCTACATAATAAGGCATTTACTACACCTGCTATGTCTCAAATTTTGTACATACATTAGTTTTTCAATTTAGATAGTCGGCTTTTGAAATTACTCCCAAACATCCCCCTCCTTATTATATTTTAGTTTGCGTTGCATGGCAATCCTGCAGCATGTGAAATGGATTCCCTCCAGCTGAAGTGAAGACAGAAGACAAAGTCCTGGAAAGGAGGTAAGGTCATTCAGTCCAGGCATCTGGACCAGACCTAGTTTAAAGTAGAAGCCTTAAAAGCTACAAACAGCTGATGCTGAGGCCTTAGCCCAAACCTTTTCACTCTTCATTGATAGGAACATATACACAGTCTCATTAGGTGTCCTTTGACTTATGCTGTCAGAGTTTAACTGCTGTCAGAGAAAGTTGAGTCCCGTAACCAATACGGTTCTCATACATCAAGGAGACAATATTAGGTAGGTACAAGAGGGTACACGGGAGGATGGAGTAACAGAGGTTCAAATACTATTGACAGGAAGAGGCTTGGGATATTCCAAATCAGCCCTTTTGTTCTCTTCTTAAGTGAAAGCAAAGAAATATTATGGCTGGTTTTGGAAATTGCTATTGTCTCTTCTAATACTGACACATGTTTCTATATGAAGAACTTCTTTAGGAAGTGCCATGAGCTAAAAGATCATTTGGTTAAGTGAAACTTTCTCTGATTGTTTCGCCCTCAAAACACTTCTATGGAAAAGCATCTACTTTCTTAGGAAGCAGAATCTTCCCATCTTTGCCGGCATTTGAGTCACCATAAAGGAACATTCCCTACTCCTGGTCCAACAATCTTTAACTCAAACCCAGCCTTGAGGTAAAAAAAAAATGCTCTTAGTTTGGTTTTGTTTGCTAGCATTTGCATTATTTATATTCAGTTTTGGTTTTGAGAACTTTCCGCTAAGGGAAGGACAGTACCTTCCGATTTGGGGAAGGAAGCATCTTGCAGGTTCTACGTGTTACCCATTGTGTAGTTTCCAGTGCTGTAGTGGTTAGCACAGCCACCTGCCACACAGGGTGGTGCCCCTTTGGTTCCCAAAGAGGGATACTTTGTACTTAGCGTGGGAGCTGGGCAGTCAGTGGACGGTGGCATCTCAAAACCTGCTTTAGGCCGCATTTTGCGGCGTCGGAAGAACATGGCAGGACCCCCCAGAGGTGTTGTGAGAAAATAAAATTTAATTAAATTTTGCAGTAACTGGTGGCCATTGTATAGATTAGATGACAAAGAAGCATAACCAAAGAATGGAACTTGGAATTATAATGCCCCGTTTACAGCTGATGTTGTTTTTGCAGAGAGAAGAAATGGGAAGAAGTGATACAGACTTCTTTGCAGACACCCAGAGTGGCAAAAGCAATGTGGATCCAGTTTAGCCCCCTCTGAGAGCCTGGAAAGGAGAAGGGAAAACAATGTAAAAGATGCTGTTCTATGTGTTGCATTGGCCAAATTTGTTTAAAACATTTTAATAGCCCAGAAGAAGATACAGAAATGTTGGTCCCCCCGATTTATATGGATTGCAGGGGACTGCCAGTGCGGTGGCATGGGCAGGTGAGGCCCCAGCTGAGGCTGTGGCCCAGGCAAGTGGCCACCACCACTGGGGGAGGTGCTGCAGCTGCTGTGGGGGGAACTGCAGCTGTGAAGAAGGAACCCCTTGGAGAAAGCACTAAAGAATATCGCCCTGTTGCAGAGTGTACACAGGCTGGGGCAGGAGATGTGCTGATAGGATCTCCTTGGCAGCAAGCAATAGGGAAACAGAGTCTGGTCTTTGTACAGGTACCGTTCTCTATAATTGATTTACAACAGCTGGAAGTTATTGGGAGAACCCTGACCGTGTGGCTAATGCTGTAGAAATGATGATTCAGAAGGGAACCCTGACTGGCAAGATCTAGATGTGATAACGAATACCTTGCTTGACAGCACAGAAAGGGAGATGGTTCAGAGAACTGCAAGAATCTAAACTGAGGCACAAATAGCAGCCCAAACACTACAGAGTACAGTGGATCACCACTTCCCTTCAGTGAACCCCGACTGGGACCCCAACGATACAAGTGAAAAGAAGGTATAACATCTAGCAACAGTAGTCAAAGATGGTCCAAAAAAGCCTTGAAACTGTTCCAGAGGATGTAGTAGGGTGCCAATAACAAAAAGTCAATGAGGAAGGAAATAGGATGAAGTTAGAGGTCTTTCTGAGACCCCTGATCCAAATCAGGAGGCATGGCAGAGGCATGGCAAGGGCGGTGCCATGGGAGGGACAGCTGAAGAAAGGGGTGTAACAGTGATGTAATGGCTAGATAGTCTAATTAGATAATCATATAAAACTGTTGAACCTATATAATTTGGTGTGCTCCACTTGGAAATTAATCCTGAGGCGATAAAGAGTGCTTCATGTCTCAAAATTAATTTGGCAACTTACTTTAAGGCATTACATCGATTGCAAACGACACCGAGTACTAAACACCAAAAGCCATGAGACTGAAGATGTAGTCCCAGCCTCCAAAAGCAAAATGTATTCAGCACATTGCCATCTCTTGCATCAAACATCACCAGTGCACTTCAAAGCACAAAACAGGACCTACACTTGGAAACTAGATACAAGTTCGGACAGAACTACCAGGTTATTTCAAAACTTCATAATTACAGCATTCCATCATGTCAAATTCACATTAAAACATAATTAGAACATTAACATTTTGCTAGATAAATACAAAAGATGAATTTTTATAATGGGCACATCAATCAAATATTGGTATGTCTGACCTTAACTTTTCTTCTTCTCTACTTTGAAGAAGATTTAAAGACACAGTCACAAAATCACAAGCAAAAACCAGAATGCTACGCACAAGTGGAAATTAAGACAGTCCTACAAAACATGTAGGTTTCCAGAAGGCAAAAAAAAGTCACAAATAAAGCAGATTAATCCTGAAGACTAAAGGAGGTAAAAATTCAGAGTTACAAGCTCTATTAAACCCCATTATTTTTACTGTGTCTTGCTTGTGACAAAAAATGCTTATCTCTGAGAAACTTTTGCAAAGAAATACAAATAATTTTCCTTCTTGTACTGAGTACTATAAACAAGGCATCACTGAAGACTCCTGGATCTGGGAACAAGATGAAGAGACAGAGGAAGCTGTTGCATTATTCTGTATTCAAAATTAACATTAGAAGAACTTTGAAGAAGTAGAAATTAATTAAAGAGTGAAAGCCCATCCCCAAAATAATGAGAGAACTCTGAGACCCAGTGAAACTTTGGATTCTAGTGAAAAGAAACCATCTTGATATTGCTAATTCTTCTGGAGGTAGAGATAAAAGAAATATTCAGGTATACTCAAGACAATAATATAAATAGGACTCATGAGTGACTAAATAGAAAGAAAACACACAATATTTACATATATAAAGTTGCCAATTTCAGCAGTTGCATTTTTGCTTATAAATATGCCGTAAACACGAAAATAAATACAATTTGAATGCCGTACAAAGATTACATGAAGTACACTATAAGTACACCCACAATAGAAACAAGCATGCTGTTTCCTTTTACTGATCATAGAAAAGTTACATTAGACTGCAGCCATTTCTAAGCATATGAAAAAGCGTATTTTTTAAAGGATACTTTTATTTGACAGTAGACTAGCAAAAAAACAGAGATTTAAGTTGCTCACTGGTAAGGTAACAAGTTTTTGTACTACATTCTCAGCCTTTTGAAGAACAGAAGGCTCTCTACTCTGACTGTATTGTCAAAAAACTAGAGTAACTGATTTTACCACATAGCAGAAATTTTGCTATGATTGTATTGCTATTTTGTAGCAATATTAAAATACAAATAATAAAAATCTGTATTTGCTATTTTGTAGCAATCATTTTATATTCAGGAAGGAACTGTCATTTTACAGCTATTTTAACATATGTTTAAATTCTATATGAAGACACTTACAAATAAGGTAGTAGAAAGCATGGAAGAGTTTTAAAAAGAGTTACAATGCTCTCCTGTTCTGTGTTGGCTTTGCTCCATTAATTGGCTGAATTGTGCAGGATTGCTCCGAAGATTAATTGAGGCTAATGAACTGAGGTGCCTGCAAAGGGCAGGAAAGGCCCAGCTCTCCAAGGCTTCTCACAGAGGCTGCTTTCAAAGAAGCAGGAATACACAAATAACCACAACTTAGGAACAGGAACTTGTCACAGGGCAAGAGAACAACTGGATCCATGTAACCCCATTCCTTCCCTTTATATGCTTTCCAAGCCTACAATAAACACTGGCAAAAAAAAATCTAACCAAAACAAACCAACTTGCTCTAAATTTAGTTTTAGTCATTTATTCATCTGCCAGGTACATCCATTTACACACACGAGATGACCTCAGATGATGTATTAAATACTGCTCGGGACCCCTGGCTGTACATGGCCTGGTGGCTGTGATGACCATGACTGGAACATGTGCCACTGGCTTTCCAGAGCAGAGAGCCAGACTTTCCAAAGAATATCATTACCCTTCAGGCTGAGGCCAAACAGCCTGCCTGAAGTCCTGCTAATCAATTAGCTGAGGTCCAGGCCAGAAAGGGCCTCATTCAAAGGGAAGGGTGGTGTGCATGTAGGACAAAGCTATCTCTTGCCCTAGAAGAGCTTTTCATGTGCATATGTGCCTTGAGCATTGTTCTGCCACTGAAGAGCCACATTAATCAATGTGCAGGACTGCTTTAAATACAGAACTACAGAGCTGGCTATTCATTGGTGATTTATCACCAGGCCCAACACGCAGTCGACACGAAACAAGTTGGTACCAACAGCCAGGAGAAGGGGGACGTGGCAGTGGGTGAACGGGGGCTCAGTCAAACCACCTCCGTCCCACTGCCACGTGAGGGGGACGCAACGTCGGCATCACCTCGGCGAGTGTCCACAAAGCTTCCCAAGGGAATGAATGCCTCGTTTTGATTAGCAGAATTGTATAATTCCCGAGAATCCGGAAAATTAAAGCTCACACAGTCATGAATACTGCCATTATATGTACATAATGTCCTAAGTGTCATTTACAAGTGCCTGGAACCAAGGCTATAAATTAAGATATCTACACCTCCCTCAGAAGGCTGTGGAAGTTTTAAAGCTGTGTGTCCTTATACAGAGAAAAATAAAACCGTTTTTTCACGTTTCTATGGTTCTAAAAGTCTTGTGTAAGTCCTTTCAATTTAACTCTGAGACAGAAGTTTCAATAGCATCTTTCATTGACTAGGGAATTTCTGTTCAAAACTTTTTAATCAAAATTATCTGGGAAATTATCAGTTTCGATTCTCTCTGAAACCTTTTCCCTGGTCATATGTTATACCCCAGAGTACATATTACAATGTAGTATCTTCTCAACAAATCCTATCCTCTTAAGTATTGCTCAAGGAAAGGGACAAAAGCATTCTGACCGAAAAATGCACATATGTAACATTCTAATTTCTTATTTCTAGCATTCACAAGGAAAAATCACAATTGCACATTTCTACTATGACAAGGCAGTTAATATTTAAATTTTATGTTGAGATATACCGACAATTTTTAAAGCAAAAATACTACTACATCACACCTCACGTTTAGGGTGTTTTTGACCAAGATACAAATTACAGTAACATGAACAAAAAGAACAGAAATGACAAGGCAGAATTCTTAACACACACTCACTGCACAAAGAAGAAACAAAGAGAAATTGTTTCAGGAGGAAAAAGGAAATCACTGCAACTCAGAATTCAAAGAGCATGACAATAGCCAAAGGTCACAGTTTATAAGTGTACCAAATAAGCTCTAAAATACGCATGTTGCAAAGTGCCATCTGTGCAATCTAAGTAAATGTAAATCTTTTTGTGATCTGTCTGAAAACTCCAAGGAAATATAACCACAGCCTGTGGACAATTACACTTTCTATTTCTAGGAAATTTACATTTGTGATCTCTATTCAAGGAGTGAGTCTTCACACTGGCTTGTATTTTGCTTTCAAGGATACAGCCCCTCTGATAATTCTACTTTAAATACAATACACACACAGTCTTCAGTGCCTCTGTTGGCTGTTAAAAAAAAACACTGCAAAACCAGATGTAGCATTTGGCTGTACAGCATTAAGGCTATTAATATTACACTAACTGGATTTGCCTCAGTGTCTACTGAGTATCCTTAAAATAAAATTAAAATCTTTAAAAAAAAGTACTCTTCTTCCCAAATTCCACATCATCTGATCCAATGTCTTCATCCAGGTAAAGTGCTCTGAGTTTCTGTGTTTACTCCCCATAAAACCTTCATTTTCACAAAGCTTTATGTGAATACTTTATTAGAGATTTTAAACAAATATAGCTTTAAAAAATATGAAAACTTTTCTTAAAGAAACAATTTCAATTTTCAGAGCATAAAGAACCATTTCTAATCTATGAATTTTCATAGAAATTGTCTTTAAAGGTATTCTGAGGGGAAAAAAAAACCAAAACACCACAAAAACCCCTCAACCTCCCCCTCCCAAACCCCAAAGATTTTCTATGCTTTTTGTTTCTAAGTTTCACCTGGAAAAACATTGTAAGTACACAGAAATACACATGAAGCACAATACACCGATTTTTTTTTTAATTGCACTGCAAGTCTATTAACTCCTACAATTACAACACTAATCTGGAGTACTAGGTTTCAGTGCAATGGCTGTACTTCAGCTGACCTGAAGGTTTAAAATATTCCCCAAAGGAGGGACGTCACTCAAAATTAAAGACTAAAGCAATTTAAATTTCATGGCATTTTCTAAAATTACCCGAATTAAATATGAGAAAGTGAAAAACTACATCTAAAATTTGGCTATGAATAGTTACATTAAAATTTATCAGTAAATCTTAATATATAAACACACACATGCATATATGCTTTTAAATACCTTAACCTACTTGTCAGGGGAAGCATAAAATATGGTACAGCAATTAAAAAAATAATAATAAACATGAGTTACAGAAACTAGAAAAATTTATCTCCCTGAGGAACAGCAAATAGCTGTTACAAAGCCCTGGAAGAAAGCAGGACTGTAATCATTATATTTGCAAATGACGTGGAATCAAGGAAAGCAAAAGCATTGAAGAATAGAAGCAGAAAAGCATCTACTATGGAGAAATGTATGAAGAAAATCAGGCATGTGGGTGGAATATATTCTGCATTGAGGTTAAGAAAACATTCACTTTAACTATGAACTAAAGGGGGAAAACTGGCATGAGCCTGGAAAATGTTCAACATATTCATATGAAAAACTTGCATGAAGGAAAAGAGATGGGCGATTCCAGGAGGATTAAAACTTCAGGCAGCCATTAGTAAAATTATAAAGTACTCTATATGAGGATTCATTAATTACAATCGTATTTACTTCGTTCAAAGAGAAACTGAAAAGGACACAAGTGTAAGATTCTCCAATATAACTGAATGTATGAATTAGAACTATAGGGAGACAAAATGCAGACAGTATTATTTGGGCCAATTTGCAGTCAATGGAAACCTGGATGGAGTTACTCACTACAGTGTTTATTTAAATACTCTAGTTTTTGAATTATGGAAAACACAAAGAAAAAGGGAAGAAAACCAGAGCAAGTCTCAGGCCTATCATTTATAAAGTACACAGGCTTTGAAATCAACTATAAAGAATTTATGTCAGTTACTCCAGTGACAGCAGTCTCAGAGAATAATAAGACAAGAATGAAGAGGATTACAAAGAGCCAAGAATCCAATGTTTAGCTAGCTATGGAACAATTTAAAAACAATTGCAGTTTTCAAAACCAGATTACAGGATGAAATACAACAACAAAGGATAAAATTCATTAAATCTCTCATAATACTTAGAAATCAAAGCTCCAGCCACAGGAAATCAAGCTAATTCAATCTAAGTTCTTCAAATAAAAATGTGTTTGTCTCTCTTAACTAGGTAAGTTAGTCTACTAGCCTTACTTGGTCACATAGCTCCCTGTTGGATTAAGGGTGTAGGACAGGAATCTCAAGGCTGAAGCTTTGGATGCATATGCTGTTTACTCATTTACTAAAGGAAGAGTCCAGAAAAGTAGTTATCACTAGACAATATTCAAGTGGTCACAATTATACATAGTTCCTATTAACTCTACACTGGGTAGTGTTTGCCTCACAGTTACATCATGGGTTTTGACAGTGATTAATAAATTCAAGTAAATTAATTTTTCTAACTAATGTGCCATAATCTAGAACAAAACAGGTAAACACCGTGTACCCATGGAATATGCCATGCATTTACCCACTGAAGTAAACCCTGGACTTGAGGGTCCACAATTACAATTGCAAGAGCAGCACACTTCAAGGTGCTCCTTGATCTCCACTGAGTCTATTAAGGAAAGCATTTTTTATCTATTTTTTTTTTAGATGAAGGACTGTCCAAATCAAAGAACTCTAGTCACTCTTGCAACAGGATTTCTGTGAAACTGCTAAGTTTGAGTACTATCACTGTGACTCCAATTTGAAATGGTAACCTGGGGCCTAAAGGCCCAAGATCATCCAAACTGAAGTTCTGAAGAGAGGTGCAATTCAGAAAAACATCAGTAAACAACATAAGACTCAGATTTTATTTTTTTCAGAAAACAATAGGTAAGACACGATTTGTCACTCAAAGAGGTGAAATATTGCAATGTCTCCTGCTTTTTTCTCACTTACAGCTAGATTCACACTAATGTTTCAGAGACACTTGAAGGTGACAAAACAATCTGCTAATGAGGAACTAAAATATCTTTCATTGGAGAGCCATTAAAGCAACAGTTTATACTTAAAATTTAAATATGCTATGAAACAAAAATTACATTTTTATCACCAAAGTATTAGCTTGGGAGACCCAATTATATTTCCCAAGAATATTTCTCTTGAATAATTTTCTTGAAATGCAAAAAACAAACCTTCTCAGATGGCATTTTCTAAAGTACTGCTAAACAAACTCCCAACAATCCTGAGAGTGAACTTTTTACCTGAACATTTGAGATAAAAGAATATATTCATCACAAACATCAGTTCAAAGAAAACTCTCAATATAAATTTGCTGTAATTCCTAAATGGGATTAAGTATATATTTGAATTTAAACTCATTTAATTTAATCCTGTGTCTTGATACTATAAATCCCCTTTATTTGTGGAGTTGTCTGGTTAACAGGGTTGATGCCCTAGAGGAATCTTTGAAGACACGAAAACTATTGTTACTGAATGATACATAAGATCTCTTCCAAACATTATAAATCTCCAAGCAAACTGTCCTTTAAAAGTAAAACTGAACCATCCATACACTTCGACAATGCTTGATAACATGTTTCATGGGTCAACTAATGTTCTTGCAATATTTTATTTGAAGGAATTTGTCTTCTCACAATACCGTGTTAAAATCAAATCAATGGTCATCTCAGTTATCCAAATTTTATTTAGACTACAAGAACCCACATGCTGAATAGTTCTATTCAAGCTAATGAGAACTCAGAGAATAAATTTACAAAAATAAAATCAAATATAACTAACTTCTGGGGACAAAGAAGAAAACTCCACCTCTAGCTTCAGTTTAAATACTTCGGTTTTTAAAGATCATACAGCAAGGAAAAACACTGGAGGACTCGGGACTCTAGCACATAAGTGATGATTATCAGGACACTGTGCTGTTACCTAAGGTGTGATCTCACTTGCATGTCATAAATACTTTATATTCATTCATAACACTTTTGTTTCTGCAGCTGTACCTTGAAGTGAACTGCTTTTAGACAATTAGTTTATTTGGCACTGACAACCTCATTGTGCCTTGGTGCCTTGCAGCCTGGTCTGGTTCAGTTTTGGATCAAGCAGACCTTTCCCACCACATGGACCCCAATGAGAAACAGGACAGTGGGGAAGTTCCCAGGCTGGGCAGCCCATCCAGCTGGCCCACGGTCTCTTTAACAGTAGTTTTAATTAAAGACTCCAAAGATCAGTGTGCCCACTAGTCCTTACAAAATCTGGATGGCTCATTATTGGCCATCACTCTTACTGTTACATGTACTGATGCAAAAAGTTGGAGGAGCCACTTGGATAAGCAACCAGCACGACCTTTCCTAAACTAACTCTGACATGGTTTAATGTGAGTGCTGTTTCCCCCAGTGTCATTAAGCCTTACTCAGAAATAGGGGACAGGGGGAACCCACTCTCAATCTGATACTGAGCTTATTTATGTGGCTTACCTACTATGCATTCGGGCTGAGCTAATTTTTCTGGAAGAAATGCATTATTTGAAGGAAAAACACATTGTTCTGTCAGTTTCTTGGAGTAGTTCGGGATTGTAGAACGTTTAAATAAGACCTGATGAAACACTTCTTAGTAAAGTGTTTTCTTCTTAGTAAAAAACAAAAGAAGTATTCAAATGGGCATAAAATTATCTTTTTCCTGTGCCACAAGTGTTTGTCACGTGAATGAGCTCTCTGAGAAGCACAGCTAGTCACAGTGCACATACTTCATGTACACAAGCATGGTTTCACCTCACAAAGGAACAAAAGTTCAAGCTCTGTTTCTTTTTTTTTTTTTTAATGGGAGTTATTTTACCATTCTCAAACTTTAAGAACCATGATTGCAGCCTCCCAATTTCAGAACTGTTATTACTTCTTGAATCAATGTCAGTAATTCATAAAAGCTGCAACTTAGTCTTTATTACCTGGGCTGTCATGGGAGAAGCATTACAAAAGCTCTCACCACAGGCATATGCTTTGGTCACAAAACAATTGAGATGATTTTACTGATACTACTCAGAGGAGTAAGAGTTACAGGAAGATTGCTAACCCTGCCTGTAAATCAACACTACCATAACATTTCTATGTGTAAGAAACGCAGAAATAAATTAAGTCATAAAAAATAATCTTTCAAAAACAAAACAAGAGTAGCTACTGGCCTTGCCTCATATCCTGCCAGCACAAAGAATTCCTGCTCACAAGAAAAACAGTCCATGTTGGAAGCAAGCAGAGAGGCCTGTGGGAATTTGAAAAGTGTAAGGGTATTATTTCAAGGCTTTCATAGCCAGAAATGTGATCAGAGCCGCAGGAAAATGCAGAAACCAGAAGACACAGCAATTTCAGTTTTAACCACAGGACCTCCAAAAGTGCAGTAAGGCATAGCTGCAGCTCTTGAAATTATATCAGTATTACCACATAAGCTTTCATAAAACAGTTAAATATTTAATTTTATTCCAACAAAGGTCCTTTTTGGCAAGGTAACCTGTTCTCTAACTTGCACAGAATGAATCCAGGTATGTATCCAGAAAAAAAATACTAATTCATTTCCTGGCTAATGAATAGATGACTTTTTAATTTTCCTCCCTGAACATTAGGACAAAAATATCTTGACAGGTACATATTTGCATTCATTATTTCATTCTCAGTTCCGGTACTACCAGCATAGATTTGAGGGGTGGGAAGGGAGACAAGAGGCATGGGAGGGAGTTGACCAAAGAAAATCCTTAAGGAAACAGCAGTCTGGTCCACATACAGGCTTGTACTGTTTCAATAAATCAGTTCAACTTCACATGTTGACACGTTTTAATGGCTCCACCACTGACTTGTATATTTTAACATATGTCAGTAAATATACAGAAATAAGCCAAGCTGACCTAAGCAGTTTGAAATCAGTACAAATATTCAGTTGGAGCACTAAACTTACTCAGTTAAGCCAGCTTCAAAAGCTACTTTAAAAAGTAAACAAAGCTTAGCAAGTGCATATGCATGACTGTATAACACTTATAAACCCCCCAGGACTCCAAGTACTAAATGTGCCAGAAGTCCAGCTAGGATGCAGCTTCTACAAAAGAAGTGAGAAAGGGGTTTTGCTTTTGTTTGAGTGTGTTTCAAATATATTTAAATAGAAAGAAAAAACATAGATATGTGGCATTCTTGTTTCTTCAATTTGCTCTTGGAAGACTACAAAAAATATATCAATTTCAAGTTAATCTTCAAAACAGCTGGTCTAACAAGCCTTTGACAAAGTATCATTCCTAAAATGCACACAAAATAATTAAGCAAAGTGATATGAACAGTAGGCCCCTGCACCTCCTGAACACTGCTCTACTTTCTCTCAGTCATTCATGGTATTTGTAAACATTTCTCTTGATTTCTCCTGACTTTACATATAATCATCTTTTTTTTTTAATCTCAGAAGACACACAATATGACCTCCTCTTCCTCATCTTACCAGCTGGCTTAAAAAAAAAAAAATTAAAAAACTACACACAAAACAAAAACACATATTGAGATGACACCAATTATTCAAAATTGTTGCTTTGTACAGATGGTTGCTGAATTTGAAGATATGACTTGCAAGACCAAACAAACCCAAAATCTAGGACTGACGAGCCAAAGGAGAATTATTCTACCTTATTATTAGAAAACTACTTTATTATCATTTGGTTTTCACAATTGTAGAGAATAATTTTAAATTATGCAAGTCTATAAAACACAATTTATATTATTAAAACACTAGAAATCTTTTATCTGAAAACTCAGATCAAATGTTTGTATTTTCTATGTAATCTAGCAAAAAAAGAAAACAGAAATAAATAAAAGTAGGGACCTTCATAATTATTTGCTTTACAGACTTACATTTTGTGTTTCTTTCATCCACAATATTGTCCCCTCCAATTATTTGTATATATTTATGAGTGGAAATTGCTTAATACACGAATCAGTACTTAAAGTAATGTCATAGATGTATCTCAGGTTTATTACTGCTAGAAAAAACCTAATAAACACTGTAAATATTACAGCAAGACCTCCAGGATGCAGAGGCATGAAGTCAGTATGGAAACTCAGAAGTTCCCTGTGACAAGAGCTCGTACCCAGAGCTTCATCATGACTTGATGGCCATGAGAAGTGACAGTGATCTCTGCACGTCATGGGGAGTTGATCAACCAGCTCCACTTCATTAAAGTCCAACCCTGCAGTGGCATACATTAACAGGACACAAAGGAAGTTGTGTTTCACATTAAACAGAATACCTTGAAAAATACGAAGTTTTGAGAAAATCACAGTAAAGGGGAAAAATCTTTTGTTAAAGGACTCAAATTTGAAAAGATGTTTTCAAAACAATGAAACAGCAGCATTTAGAAACTAATTAAAATTCAGCAGGGTAGCACAACACTGGGGATTTTAAAGCAGCAACACTTACTGCCAAAAATTTGCCAGTTCCAATCACTTTCCCCCCCTCACCCTCCAGGTGAGTGTGGGGGCAAAATACTGCCAAAGTGGCAGTGAACAAAAATGGTTGTTAAGGTTGGGGAAAACAATCTCAGACAGAAATGATTTAAAGCTGTAAAATGTTAGCATGACAGCCATGAATTGGCTCCTGCCTTCTCATACGTAGAAGAAATGTGAGGTATCATTTCTTCACACCCATATCTTTGGTAAATTAGACCACATCAAGTGTCTCCTCTAATAACTCCTGTGATAGCCCACTTCTCCCTCTGTGATGGCCATTTTCATGCTTGTTTTCTGCCTCTCATTATGTCAGTTTTTCCCTTGTCTGCATCCTCCTCCCCCAGTACTGGTTTCATAACAGATAAATAAATAAATAAATGCAATAGTACATGGCCATGTTCAAGGGAAGGTGACTATGCTGTTTGATTTATCAATATTTTAAAACCAGAACACAGAAAATATTTACTTTTTTCCTAGTTACTAGGCCAACCTTTATAGACCAAACACTTTTCCCATTAATTCAACTTTCACTTGAAGATCTTCTCTATTATTTTTACCAAGCTCAAGAAGTAAATCTAGTTTTCAGAAAAAATTCTAAACATCAAAAAAGAATCATTAAAAATTAAATATATCTATTAAGTTTGCCATGTTATAAATATTAAATTAGTCAAAATAAAATATACATATTGACAAGAATTTTTAGAGCTAGATTTTTAAAAAATCTAGTTAAAGTGCACATACTAGAACAAGAGGTACTTACTATTAAGCAACCCTATATCAGATCAAAGGATTTTAGAGCCATTTCTATCCAGAAAATGACATTATTTATACCACTGTCTCCACAGAGGATAAATCCATTTCTTGTTTGAAAAGGCTAGGCAATAAAGAGAGATTTATAAAACTAGTACAAATCACTGGTTTCCTTTTCCTTATCCTTTGTTGGCTTCAGTACATGTTGGACAATCTTAACACTCCACCCAGTCTAAAGAAATACATTTCTACTAAGATTTTAGAGAACTGTTTCTCTAAGAGAAATTATCATTATGTTTCTACTGTCTCAAATCCCTATTTTAAAGGAAGATCCATCTGCATATATTTTTTCACAAAATTTATGCTATAAAAAGTTCACTTAAAGTGAGTTATTCCATTTCAATCCTCTGCAGAAAATAACAATTACAAACATTCAGGAGCCAAAAGATGGGAAGATATTTCTAGCTTGTAAAAACCATTCTAAAATTTATTTCGAAGAGAGTGAAGGCTGCAAAAACTAAGTAGTTAAACAGTGACCTTAATTATTTCTGAAATCTGTAGACTTTATGGCTTTTTTTTTCTTACTTAATACCAGTGTTAATTAAAAAATATATACATATATTCAATTAATTAGCTTTTGAAAAAAAGAGGGTTGATATGCTGTGGCAGTCACTGAGATAATTTCCTAATAACATTTGTAAACCTAGAGTTCCAAGATTTTATTGCATTTCACACAATGTCATTGATATTATCATCACTAACTACAACCTACTTTTTAAAGCATGTCAGACTTGCTGATGACTATCACTAAGTACATTACATGAATAAAATCACTGAAAATTCCTTTTAAATAAATATGAAGAGATGAAACTCTGAATGAAATCTTATATCTCTTATGATCTATTTATCCATAATGAAGGCAGAACAACACAAGCAAAGAATAAAATTTCTTTTTATGTGCAATGAAAAATGAAATCTGTCTAAACCGTAAAGGAGGAATTTCTCAGTAAAACGGTTCAGTGTTAGTTTTCATGATCTCATTTAGCAATTTGATCCTGCTAAGCAAAAGACTTGGATTACTTACTTATTAGGAAGTTTCACATACTCAAAACTTTTTCATTTCCAAGTGACAGAAGAATGAGCTTCAACATTTTGCGAAACTATTACTTAAATATTTGGTGTTTCACTGATGACAGCTTGCCAATTAACACAAATTACTATAGCACTCAATGCAACATTTTAACACCTGGGCACCAGAAATTAGTGAATATTCACGTATTCATTTCACACAGGCCTCAAAGCAATAAATCAGGCTAAAGTGCAACTTCTTACCTAAAATGGACAAACTGAATAGAACAAAAGAATATTTAACTTGCCTGTAATAAAACTTCAAAAGCTGCATTAGTCTCTATTGGAAAGACACAATGAACATCCAGCCAAAAGACATAATGTAAAATCCCAGGTGTTAGAGGGAGAGCTCAATGTGTGAATACCCAACTGCCTATTCACCACATTTTTATGACATATAACGCTAAATATCACCTGCAAAAAGATTATCAAGATGTTATTTTAAATATTCTGTAGTCCCTTTTGGTCCATTTGAACAGAGCTTCATATCAAGCTCCAGCAAAAGTAAAGATTTGTTCACACTGAACACAGTTAAGTATTACTGATTGCTTGGAAAGTTTACAGACTGTAAACATCAAAATGTAGGTCTCCAAAACCAGGTCAGGTAAATATCCATCTATAATGATAAAGGTATGACTGGAGAGGCTTTGGGGTAATGAGGTAAGACTGGATGGCCTCTGGGTTTTACAGAAGCATAGAAAACAAGATAGACATTTTAAGTTCATCCACTCTAAGTCTAAGAGCATAACTGGATACACCAAGAAAAATACCAGGCAGCGTAATTGCCCTTTTCTTTTTCAAAATAAATTTTGTGGGTTTGTTTTGTTTCTAAACATGCTACATTCTGTAAATAGCTTCACAATGCTAATACTCATCGAGGATGGAAGAGACCTCTTGAAATCTTCTAGTCCAACCTTCCTGCTCAAGCATGGTCAGCTAGAACAGGTTGCTCAGGTCAACTATGTCCAGTCAGGTTTTGAGTAATCCCAAAGACAGGGACCTCCAACCTCTCAGGGCAACCTGTTCCACCCTCACAGTAAAAGAGTTTTTTCTTCTCTTCAGATGGAATTTCATGTGGTTTCGTTTGTGTCCACTGTCTCTTCTCCTGGGCACTACTGAGAAGAGTTTGGGCTCCTCTTACTTGTTCCTTTCCAACGGGTATCTACAAACATGGCTAAGATCATCCTGAGCCACCAGGCCTCTTCTGAACTAACACAGCTTTGCCACATTTTTAATGGTAACATTCCAACCTGACCTCTACTGTCCAATTGTTTCCCAGTAGTAACTCCTACTGATCCAATTATCTGTCTGAATTATCGAAGCCTCTTCTCAGTCATTCAGCTGTTCAACACTGGAAAATATCTACAGTGGTTTTCAAGTACTCCAATTCAAGTATTCCAATCCACCGTCTTCAAAGTAATATTAAGTCATCAAATCTGAACAAAACTTCTGAAACCATAACCAGGGACAACATATTGGTACCTCCGGTATATTACACATAGGAACTTTTTCTGATATTATGTTTCCCTTCAAATTCTCCACCATTTAGAAGCACGTAACACAGTTTCTAGCTATATATTTACTTTTACTGAAATATAAACTGATGAAATTAATCATTTTAAAATTTATAATCAAAATCATCAAACTTGAAAATAAAGGATATTTTCTGAGCAAGAGTACTAAGCAAAAAAAATCAACTTTATTTCTTTTTTAATCCCATTTTAATCACATTATACTCTTCCAGCTAACAGAAGAGTACTCTAAATGCTATTCTATTGTGTTTCCTTTCAGCTGTACTGCAGTGCTCATCTTGACTAATAGATGTCTGCAGATCAACCAGGCCGGCTGTCTCTCCCAGTATCTACTGACCAGAAGGTACAGCCCAAAAGCTAATGAGCTGCTAAACATTGCTGCCACTGAAAAGAGATGTATTGTGAATTTTCAATTTTGCAAAACACTGAGCACATAAGTGATGATTCCTGTCAGTAGCTGTAGTGTGAGATCACGATTGACTCCAAGATAACAATTAAAATGGAATATATTAAGCAACTCGTTAAGGATAGGGGAAGCATAAAGCTTGTCACTGACTGTGGCTTCATTTCTCTGATGCAGACACCTCATGAAAGCCTTAATGATTTGCCAGGTATCCTAGATGATGAATCCATGCTAGTCTATAGCTTTGTTCTACTGCAAGCAAAGCACAAATTTTATTTATTTTGACCTCTTTCATGCCCAGACAGCATAACGGCTAAATGATTCAGAAGAAAAGTATTACCAGTCATTTCACTCATACAAAATTAAACACATGATTTACAAAACGACTTCTTATTTTTCAAGAGCCTGAATTCCACACTGGACTTTACTGTCATGTGTCTTAGTTTCCATTTTACTGCAGAAGAGAAAAAGGCAGCTCAGAACCGGACTTACACAACAGGCTTTTGATAACTGCACTCCTGGACTCAGTACATAAATTCTGCATATAACTTCCTTTAAACATTGATGCTCTTTCATTAATCTAGCCTACCCATTCACTAAAACTTTCAGGGCAGAAGAATGTTGCTTAAACTAGTAAATGCTACACGGGAAACACATGAAATGTCATCCTTTTAGAGACTTGGGCATATTTTTCATCACTGAATTCATAAATCATAAACCTTTGGATTTGTTGCTAAAGACTCATCATTTACAAGAAAAAAGGAACTTTCCGAATACACCAATATTGAAAAGTGTACTTTCTTTACATTCAGTAACTCAATAGTTACAGTCCTCACCATATATCACCACATCCTTAAGGACCACCTCCTTAGTCTGGTACAAAATAGGGTCAATGATGTTTATTCATATAAAATAAACAAATAATAACAAATAAAATCAGCTCATTCATGATCAACTCAAAATAAATTTCACGTTTACTTTGCTCCCTTTCAGTGAGCCTGCCCAGAAATGTCAGACTGCAGATTCCAATATGTTCTTCCAATTTTAAGTTTTTATACCACTTGAATTCTGAGATGCAGTGAATTTTATTCAATGAAAATAAAGCTACAATGGACCAAAATTCAGGCTTCTTATGAAGGCTGCTAATTTGAAAGAAAACAAGACATCAACAAAACCAGATACATTTCATATCAGAGGTAAATAAGTACAGCAATACACTAAGTCAACTTCAGAAATTTTCTATTCCTAATGTGTTTTAACTCCTCACACTAGAGCTGATAGATCTGGAGGACTTAAAGTATTTTTTATTATTATTATTTTTACTAGTTTGCTGTGCTTCATTAGATAAATTTCAAGCTTGACTTTCTGCAAGTAACAAAGCATAAAAGACTAAATCATGAACCACTGTTTTCATTATATTCTCCCTTTTAAGACCAAAACCCAGCTTTCAAGAAGCACTGAACACTATCTAAGTGCATTGGCTCATGAAATACTGGACATTAAAATCAATCAGAGTTTATCCTCAGAGCCTAAACAGAAAGTAAGATGTTTCTCACGTAACTTTTAGAAATGAAAAAGGAGAATTTTCATCATTGTAGCTGATCATCACTGAACGGATGAAAAACACAAGGATAGAACTGCACAGACATTTTTCTGTTCAGGAAATACCTGCTAAATGTGGATCTGTGAGCAGTAAACAGACAGGGAGAGGAAAAAAAAGGCATTCTCCAAGGACACGTACAATTAACAAGCTGGAACCAATTAAAGTCAAGCGAAATCCATTAGAACGGAAGATCCTCAAAGTTCTGCTCATGCCTCCCTGGGTGGCCACGTGCTGCCTAAATATGCACGTGTGACAAAAGTAATATTGTGAACAACTAGTAATATGAAAAATAATGCTATATAATAACCCTAAGTAATACACTATGCCAGAACTTCAATTTGAGCATGTCTGAAATACAAGAATCTCTTTGGTGACATTAATTAAAAAAAAACCACAACAAAAAAAAGCCACACATGAACACCTTGTATTTCTACTTATTTAATCAAATAAGATTTTTTTTTGTATTCTTTTTATTCCAGGCTGATTCACGTTAAAGTATTACAGTATAAATAAAAAAGAAATCAAAATCTGTCTTCGGCAATTTTTTTAAAAGGTTAACTTGAAAACAATGTTGACATTTTCTAACTTAACCTGTTTAGGGGCAAATCGTATCTACAGTGGTCTCTTAGAGTGAAGGTTAGTTTCAACAGTTCTTTTATCTGATGTTTCTTCTAGACTTAGCTTAAAAGAAAAAAAAAAGCTTTAGCAAATGACAATTAACTACACTAAGTGATGGCAGTCTTGTTGACTTTCTGAAGCAATTCCATTTCGTCTCCTCTATTACAGACTCTGTAGGTAATCATTTCATTCCATGAAAGCCATCAAAACACCTTTTTTAACTCTTTTGCAAGGTACTGCATTTGGCTGCTAATGAAGACTTCAAAGTAGGGGCCACTTTCTTGATTAACATGAAAGTTTCTAGCTCCAAAGTTAATTCATTAGAATTTCTGTAGAATTTCTGGTTTTATCTGTCTACTCTTCATTGGAAATTCAAGCCTCAACAAGCACTCCTGAACTCCTGTAATTGCACAAAGCTCATGCTCCTCGTATGGACAAAACCCTTCTGTCTGACAGATCTAGGGTGAGTTTTTTCCCCTCCAAGTTCTTTATATTCATTTTATTAATAAGCAAAAAAAGTCGCATGAATATGGCTTGTAAAAAAACAAGCACCACCACTACTGGTCCATTCAGTTAAAGACATGAAATTATTTGTTATCTTCAACCAAAAATAAAGTGTCTGAATACTGGACGCCCTCAGGCTTTGCAGGCTTTGCTCTCACAGTAAGATGTCTCATCCTTTAGTAGATGCTCCTGTTTCCCCTCCTTCCACCAGGACTGGAGTTAGCTGATCTCACAGACATGGCTTTAACAACCACTTCTGTGATGGGAATTCCTAGAGCTTCCTCCCCATTCCTGACCCATCCCTGGTGAGTCCCACACACTGCTGTCCCTTGCAGGAGCTCGGCGTTACCAGGGCTCATCTGGGGCTCTCACCACAACACCGGGTGTGATGGAATAATCTAACTGCTGATTAATTTTATCAATTAACTGAACACAGCCACATGTGTGAATTTGGCTCCCACCTGCCAGGGCACAGAAGCTGAAGCTGAGTCTCACAGAAGTGGTGCAGTATTTGTTCTCTTTTGAAAGATAAAAAAAAAAGGAAGCGTCATACTCATGCTGGGAACCACATTAGTGTCTTCAGAAAGGAGAGGTTACACATGCCTGAATATTAAGCAATATGGCTGGAAGTTAAATACAAATGAAGTCACAAAATTTTATTTCTCTACTACATGACCTTTCAGATTCTCCTGAATTAAATGAAAGAGGGTTCATTCTCAAATGTTCTTTCAGTGAGGAACTTCATCAGACATTTACAACAAAAAACCTATATAAATTATAAATTCTTAAGATTTTTATTTACCATCTCTTGATAAATATCATCACAGCAATGCATGTGAAGAGGTCAGTAAGACAAACTGCACGGAACTATATTACTAAAAATATTAATCACCAAGCTTATGCACAGGCAGTCTGATACTTCCCCCTTTGGATATCACATAGGAACAGATAAAAGGGTTAATATATACTTGGTATTGTTCTGACAAGCCAGATATCAGCTGGTAGGTGAGACCATACAGAAAAACACCACTGAAGCCCAAGGAAAATACCAGCTGTCTCTGCTCAGAGAAGACAGATTACCACCTGTCCTCGTTATCTTCCATACACAATACAAGGCACGTTGGTCACTTGAACAGGGATAACTGTACCCATATGCTGTTTAATTTTGAACTGCACTCTGCCTACTTGTAAATACTCGTGATGGATCAGTCTAAATTGTAGATTAGCTCAGCAGTGATGTTTAGGTAGAGGCTGAACTTCACGCTTGCTTTAGCTCCCTGAAGCTTTAATCTACAGTGTGCTGTGCTTGCATCACTACTTCAGGCAAACAGTGGAAAGCAAACACATGCACAGAGGCATACACACACAAAGAAAGGAAAATAATTCAAAAAACCCCTAAAATTTAAAAAATATTTCATGGAAGAACTCTTTTAAGTCACAGTCTGGCAGAAGGGCTTTGTTTTATATACTGTGAGAAGTCCTGCTTACCTTTTAAGCAATACATGTAATAGTGGTGTTACAAAATCATAAATACTGCTGTAAATTTCAAAGCAAAAAAAAAAAGAAAGAAAAATCTTCCTGCATTCTACACAACTAGGAAAAAAAACATCTTTTTGAATAAGTTTTACAATGGCAATAGAATATGCCATTTAGTACACATATTCATAAACAGCACTTTTTTTTTTTTTAAGAGCAAATAACTAGAACCTCAGCAACAACTCTCTGTTGATTTGGACAGTTGATTCTTGCAAGTTAACTGAGTGTTTTTATAATTGAAATGTGGCTCTGAATAATTATGTTTATGATACAATCTGAAATTACAAAGAAATAAGAATAAAAAGAATCAGCTATAGTGTAATGTCACCTTCACAACCATAGCTCTGCCAAAAAAAGCAGACTCAACCCAAATCCTCAGATCCCATAGGAGCTGCAAATTTTTATTAAAATATTCTGACTCTTCTTTTTATTCTCTTTCAGCCATTCTCTGTGTTGAAGGCCACAAAAGAAACCCCAACAACAACAAAAAACCCAACAAACACACAAACAAAAAGGCCCCTCAAATCAAAAACCCACTTGAGAATCGCTGGCATGGAATCCAGCTGACTGCTGTCTGTCAGCCAGATGTTAGTGGCTAAATGCTGCATTGGCAAGGAATAGCAAGGACATCTGACTAGGAGGCAGGAATACATCAACAGGGAATGGGATGAAGGACCTCAACTTTTGAGTGCCTCTGAAACTTCAGAGACTTGCAGAGCACTCTAGCCTTGCTCAATCCCTGTGAATCCTTCACCCCAGCAGCTGTTCAGACGTTTGTTTGAACGCATTTTTGTAAAAGATGTTGAAATAATTATTTTGTATAAAGCTCTTGCATCATGGTCTAAGCTGGTAGCTGTTGTAGGGCTCTGAGACAATGCACAGTGGTTTTGACCCAGAATCAACTATTCACTTATGTTCCTTTAAGTTTTAGAAAAGATTAAAAACCAAGAGACATGAAAGATTCACATTGAAAGCAAAGGATCATAGATCCTGTGAAAGTTCTGGTCGCTCATTACTACAACTACTACTTCCACAAAGTGTGAAATTTGTGATAGTTGAGCAGAAACTTAACACTATATCCATTCCCCTGGTTTTTTGCTAAAAAAGTGACACACAAAAAACACTACTAGCCTTTTCAGTATTTCAAAGTTCTCAATTTTTCAAACAATTAAATTTCATTACGTGTTTACTCATAATATATATTTCAATGCTTTTCATTGTTGGCACTTCATTGGTATGAAGGTGCTGAGCAAACACAAAAAAAAAATTCCACCCAAAAATCCCAAACCCACAGAACAACATGATTTGCAACTGTGACATATGATTTCTTATTAGAAATCTGTAGGCTAGAAAATACAAAATTTTCATAAAATGAAACAAAGAGAACTCTTGGTTTTAAAACTTGATGCAAGAAATGCACAACTTCTTCAAAAACTGCCTTTAAATATCTAGTCATTTAATTAGCTTCCATTTCAGTGAAGCTTATAAAATTTCTTTGACCCTCAGTTGAAGCAAGTCAAGCTTTTCTTGTCCTGATCTACAGAGCAACTAAGACTGACATGTTGCTTTTAATAAAGCTTCAAATTTGCTGAAGATGTGTTTCTTTAAATATAAATAAATTTACCTCCTTAAATTTGTTCCCATCTTATAAAGGAAATATATAACCCTCAAATTAAATTTTCAAATAAAACTTGCAAAACTACTGAAATAGTTTTCATATCTGAACTTCAGATACATTTTTCATTTATATTCTTTGTCCAGGTATATACAGAATTATGTAACTTAATTACCATATGTTTGCTCTGAGCCTGTGTAAAAAGGATCATATACAACTTAATCTTGTGGCTATCAATGCTCTAAGCCTGACCAACTGCTAATTTAACTTCTCAGCCGTGGCAGTGTGTCACCCTGCCAGTGCTCCTGCCACCTGTGCCAGAGTTAATACTTGAGTGTCAAAGATACGGCTCTGCTTCAATTTCAAAATAGCAGCTTTTGTAACTCTACGTCTAATCAAAATAGCCTGCTGAAAAATGGTTATAATACTTAATTGCACTCAACAATTGGTTCTGGATTAATATAAATTGACAACAACAACAAGAAAAAAGATAAAATAAACAGTTGGTTTAAACAAACTCTCTCCAGAACACGGCTTTATGAACTAACAAATTCTTTTTAGTTTAGAGACTTTGAAAAAATGAATCTCTCATGCAGGCAATATTTCAATGCTTCGGTTTGATTAGATTTATGTTTGAAGTAACCAAACACGGTTGCGTAATCCAGGCAAGAAACACAGTTCCTACCAGATGCCATTACTTAGGGTTAATACACCAGGTGAAAATAAGGAACACCAACAGGTAGAATTCTGAAAGTTCAGTTGATCATTAGGTTAAATTCAAACAGGAAAAATCAATTACAGGCACAAATGCTCTATAGGAAGACAGAAGTCACCAAAAGATGACAGAATCTGGAGAAACATGATTTTTTCATACCTTCATACCAAATACATAGTTATAGTCTGGCAACAACACGTCATAGCCCTGCATGTGACCCTGCCAGCAAGACGAGATTCCCACCCTGGTCTGTGTATTCATACTCCTTGACCAGAAGCTATCCTGTCTGATAAATATCTGTTTAAATAGGTTAGCCTAAATACAGGCTCAGTATCAGTTGGCATATAGTCTTTCCCTAACAAAATGGTACCAAAACAATTCTGTACAGTTTAAACAGCATAATTCAAATCAGGTTCTTTCAAGACAGGCTGCCTTGTCAGTGGCTGCACATGCAGTCACACTGCCCCCAGGTAGGGAGTAATAACTGTATGGAAAGACAGAAGCAAACATCTGAGACCAAACCCTCTTAACTTGGCTAAACCATAGCCATAAGAGCACATTTGACAGAAAAGCAGTTAATGTCACACCCAGAGAAGTCCTGGATGGGGTTATCCTCCCACTCCCGACTTTCTGAGCCACACAGCAACAACAGCAATTGTCTGACAGGGATAAGTCAGTTTAATACTTCAGCAGCTGCAATCTAGAGAAGTAAACTCCACAGTACTGGAATTTCTGTGCACTCAAAATAGTCTGTGCTTGGTGGTCATCTCTACATGTAAGAAACCTCTTCTTTTTTCTTTCTTTTTTTTTTTTTTTGTGAGAAGACTTACAAAGAAAAGAAGCATCTGAAAACGAATAGTCTGTTTCCGCCGTGGTTCTTTTTTGAGCCTGTATAATCTCTCAAGTATTTAATTACCTCTTATATTGTACAACTATTATATAGATTACACTAGGTTTGAGTTTGTGTTTTGATTAAGATATAGCAACCCAGACCAGCAGCTGGCTGGGACTACTCCCTCACTGGTAGGTTTTCCTTGCAGCCTTAAAGTGTGCAGACATCCAGGCTGAGCTATCTCACATAAAACTAACACTAAAATAAACCTTTCCAAACTATAGTCAGGTTATTTATTTTAGATGGAGACCAAATCATTCACATTAACATCTACCCTATTTTATTCTTATTCCTGACAATGTCCATGTGCTCAGTAGAGCAGTGAACTACATGGCCATGGGGCTCCCTCCATTTCCCCTGTGGAACTGCACAAAGAATTGCTGTTCTTGCCACAGTTGTGGCTCAGCACCACAAGACCTGCAAGAGGAGGGTGGTTTAGTCTGCACCTGAACTGAAAAACCCTGGGGACTCAACCCAAGCAATAAAGCACAAGTTCAACATCCAAAGACTGGAACCTCTGCCCGGAAAAGTATCTCCAACAGCACTTTTAAAAGTACACATCCACTCCCTGCAGCACATTCAGCTCTCCCCACCCTCTTTCTACATGTTTACTCCTAAGTCTAGGTTTCTATGCTCTTTTTGATCCAGTGAATGCTGAATTCATTCAATGGTTAGTATTAAAAAAGGGTGAAAAACAAGAAAGTTTTCTCAATGCCTTAATGCTCAGTATCTATGCCTATAAATTCTGGCTTCTTTTATTAATTAATACTATCCTAGAGGGAAAAAAAGAAAAACAAACAAAAACTCTCAAAAATTAATGCATTAGAAGAAAGTTAGCCACAGAATAATTTATGTTGTCATACTGAAGAACTTTCTTACAGATAAGAGAATTATGTCAGATTTCATTACATGAAAATAATAAAGTAAATACAAATAAGTCAACCAAAGATGTTATAACCAGAAGAAAGTAGATTATTTTTCTCCTTCTAATATGTAACTTTTGAAACGGTAGGAAATGTTATAAACCATATTTTTGCAAAACGTCATACAGAAAATTAACTATTTTTCCCTGTTGCCCAGCATAACATAGGCAGAACAAAAATATATTCCTAACTGGTTTATACTTTCCTCTATTTTATGTCTTGGAAATACTTTTTATAAGTTTTGAACCAAAAATTAATATATTTTTAAAGAATTTTATTGCATTAGCAGAAAAGGCAACCTCTTACTGCATTTACTGGAATTTTCATTTTCTCTTACACAATGGTGTGCACACAAAAAATCCTGTAAGAAAAGTCTGAGAGAGTACTACTTTAAAAAGACACGTGCTGGATCAATATTGACTTTCTTCAGTGCATCTGTTGCTTTTCCTCCTGACAAGGTAGTGAAGTAAGCTGTGAGTAACAGCTAAGAGAGTTGCTTTGTGGCATCAGATTCATGACAACAAATTTAAGCATAGTTTGGCATTATTTTGAACACTTTCCATATGATTAGAAGCTGGCAGCCTTTGACAAGGGGGAGTTGGACCAGACTTCTCCAGAGAAACCTTTTGACCACAGTGATTCTGAGGCCTCTAAATGTACATCTTTAAATACTCATATTAGTAAAGTACTTCTAGATTTATTTTCTGCTAAAACCTTAATATATTCAACGACAACTCTTAATAAACGAACCTTGCTGCAAAAGACCTTCACTCACACTAGAAAACAGAACATTCAATGATGTTCATAAGCTTTATTAGAAACTCACAAGGCCACTTTTCACACAAATTCAAATATATCATCTACTCTAGTTTTCATACAACCAACCTCCATAAAATGCCTCAGTGAAAGCATTCGCTTATTTCAAATATGAAACAAACTAAATTGAAATGCTCTCTAACTCAATGATTAATTTCATTTTTATTGTAGGTTCAATGTGTTTTAAAAGGGACTGGAACACTGCTGGCTCTGTATAAAAACCTGACATGAGCTCGTGGAGTATCTCCGAATTCAAAGTCTGCAATGGTTTCATCATGGAAGACCACTTTGCACAAAAAACCATACTTTCCTTCTGAAAACATTACTTAGGTCTTGCTGTTTGTTTTTTCTTTCTTTTTTTTTTTTCCTCTCTTTAAGTTCATCTTTACTTAAAATGAACAGGGAAATTAATAATTGAAAATGAACAGGGAAATTAATAATTGCAAATGAATAGAAAATAGGAATATTATTTCCAAACATCAACATTACTTCTGCTTCTTAACTTGAAATCCCTGGTCAAACTCATAAGCCCTAAAATACCACCACATCTTGAAGAAACTCCATGAGATCCTTCAAGTTTAGGACCCTAATACCTAGTATCAACATAATTTCACTTACACGAAGTTTTGTATATTTTGTTATGATTCAATGTCTCTACTGTGAGGAAATAAAAGCTACCAACACAGTGCTTATCTTAGTAGTCCAAGAGACCTATCCATTTACCTTTCAAATTGCAAGCAGCAAGATTATAAGAAAGTAAAACAATATTAAAAAGTATGATTTCTAGAAATGTGATATGTCAACACTCCATTGGGTTACATTTCAAACCTAAATTTTGCAGGGTTTAATTTTAAAGGACAATTAGAAAATGTATCCCTCTTGAAAATATTCTTTTCATCATGAGTGCTTATAATTGAATAAAACTTACGTATTTTTTTCCAGAGAAAATATCAAAAAGGAGCTTGAAATCATCTACAGGAAAATAATGCATTTCTTCATTTGTAACCACTATACATAGGAATCACATAATAACCCCTTCTCCTTTAGTTCTGAACCTTAGCTCTTGTTTCTATGATATTTTTGAAAGATGTTACTTGGAATGAAACCTAAAAACAGAAAATATTTTACCTAATTTTTTCTTAAATCCTACAATAGGCAACATTGTGATGTTAATTGTGAATCTCAGTGAAGCTGCACTAGTAACCTCAAATACCCATCAATAAAGACTCAGTTTGCACTTCTTTTGCAAAGCAGTCAGTGAAGTGCTGCCTTTGTCGTATGAAACTCTCGTACAAAGGTATTTATTTCTCTATGGCCATAGGTCTTTTTAGACACATATTCTACTGAGGGCAGGGTCAAAAAGCTCTACTAGTTGACAGCCACAAAGCACAATAACTTAAGTCTGGGATACAGAGTGGCTTCCTGGCCTAAGTACCCTTTGACATAACTCCTTTAAAAACCTTTTTTTATTTCTTTTAGGCCAGTTCCACCCTTGCAGTACTGTCCATTAAAAAACCTGAAGACATGATACAAAAAGTCATGAAAACTAAAACCACGTTGTGCTACTTTTTAAGTAGGTAGCAAAACACTCCAATGTATATTTTATATTTTTTCTAAATACACTGATGAATTCACCACTTTTCTAGACCACAAAGAAGTGGAAATTATTTCACAATATATACTTTATAGTAAAATCTTAAAAGACATCCACGGTCTTAAATATAGTAATTTCTGCTGTATGTTTATATGTTTGTTATCCTGAACGTTAAGGTTGCAAATATACATACAGTTGTTCTTCAAAGAGTGAAAAACGACACTCCAAAAACAGGCAGTGTAAATATTGGAGGTGTGAATTTATTTACATCAATTGATATTTGTACTAATGGTGCACAAATCAAAGACCACTCTGAAAACAGAGACTGGAAAGTATTTAGGATGTTTTTGTTAACCATCTAATATGAAATATATCTCCATTGCTTAGCTTGCTAAATACTGACTGATGCCATCAAAAATTATATGGAGCTTGACAAAGTCAAGTAAGCCAGGAAAGTAACCAAGCAATGCACTTCCAGCAGGTATATCTGCTGCTTCAGAAAACTGTCTGTCAACATGACATGTGAAAGAGATGGTTACAGCCTACCCAGAGTAACAAACAGCCTAGAGGTCTGATACAATTCTGCTTCTGCAATTAGCATCATCCTACTGATATATGCTGTGAATGTGCAGCAGTTTGATTGAACTTCAGTGTAGATGCAGCCTTCTTTCTCAGTTAATTTATTTTTCTTTGGCAGATGTTCCATATCAAACCAAGATGTAGTTTGTAGCCTTTGTACTGGTCTATTTATACAAACTAATTTAATATAGATCACTTCATCTGGAGATAAACCCCAGTCTGGAGAATAAAAATATGTAAAGAAAGAAAAATAGCAAATGAAAGTGACTTTAAGGACAGATGAGTTTCTCGAGATAAATAGGTCTTCAAAAGACAAATGAAAAATAGTAATAGTAACAGAGATTAACAGCTCCTTTACTGCGAATGTGCCAAAGGCTGAAGTAGAAGCTAGGTACAAGATTCCATGAATAAAAGGGAAATATTCTCCCCATCCTTAAAATAAATTAAAACCTTTGACATTAGTTTCCCATTCTTAACTAAAGAGGAAAAAAACCCAGGCTATTTCTATTTCCTGCCTACCAGAAACTGAGCAAACAAATGAAAAGGTTTTGAATTCAAAAAAATTTCTCTCTACTCACTGACAGAAGAGCATGTCTGTATCTCCAAAAGATTGCACACAAATCACTCTTGTCACCAACAACGGCCTTTTTCTAATTCATCTAGAACTAGGACCCAGGTATTTTGAACAGCAAGAGTCCCTGCCTTCTTACAATTTTCATGACTTCTATGGTTAAATTGCAGCCAAAGGAGACTTCACGTTACATACCCTCCAAAATCTTCCTATGCCTTACAAACACTGTAGAAGTGCAGGGATTTGGCCTCTGCTGCCCTGACGAAGTAGTTCAGGTGCCCCAATCACACCATAAAGCCGACTTTCCCCACGACATACAGTGTGTACTGCAGAGACGTTTGCTGGCTATCAAGTCTTACTTCACACCACCAATCCTTACCACAGAACAAAGCTGCAAGAGAAACAGCAACAGTCGTAGGAACCTCTTATTATGAATTAGCTCAAAATTATCATGACTACTATTTTTCTAAACAAAAAGGCGAAGCATGCTCAAAGCATTTGTGTAATTTGACCCTCTTAATCACCACTGAAATTGCATGCTGAACAATATTAAGAAAAAAGTTTACTACATTAGTAAAATAAATCATGCTACCTTGCATTCTGTGGCTTTCACAAAGGAACAATTACCTTCCCCTCACCACAAAGCCTACTTCCCCCCTTTGTAGCAAAGCACATCTGCCAGGATCAACTTCATATCAACCAGAGAGTACTTTCCAACATATTTTGGATAAAATCCTCTCTCATAAAGAGTGCTTCTCTCCCTGTAATTAGCCCTAGTATAAGTACTACTCCTTTCCAATTCTTGTTGTGGAAGCTCTCTCAATTTCAAGCATACCTTGAACTTCCTCAAGAAGGTAAAATCTGTGTCATTTCCCAATCAGTGCCTTAAAAAATATAGCTGCAAAGCCTGCCATAACTTTTTATAGTGGCCATATTACTTCTTTTATAGATGATACAGTAAATCTAAGGTACAAAAATAAAATACACAGACTCGTAAAAGATCTTTATCGTATGCAGTAATTGAAAATACATTTTGTATTTTTCTTAAGGTAGCGTTGCTCTCTGTATTAAACTAATAGAGTTTTTAACAACGTGCCTGAATACATTTGTGAAGAATTTTTATTTCAAGTGAGATATACACAAAACCTATATAATACACACATGCATGTTTAAATAAACAAACAATTTGAAACCAAAATGTCAGTATACAAATTATTTAGAAGATCAACACAATAAATACAAAGTTAAAATGTTTATCTATATGATAAACATAGAATCTATATGAACACTAACATACCTTATTGTTCCATTCAACTGATTTGTTTCCCTTGCAATGAAAAAAAGCAACGCCACATGTTCCAAAATTTGACACTGTTATGCTTATACCTGCCTGCAATCATTTATCCCTACTATGCACACATAGTTCAGATTCAACATCTACTCATCAACCAGAAGACTCCCCAATACATCTAAAATGGGAACAATCAGATACGAATAATCATCAGGTATTAGACACACTAAGCCATATATCTCAACAAATCATCTTAACCAAAGTAATACCCTTCAAGGGAAGTAATTATCATCTCTCCAAATCATCTACAGAGAAAGACAGAAACTCAAAGAATTAAAGTCAGGAATAAAGAGATCATTACTCTTAATGTACCTTCCTGTGCTTTAGGTCTCAGCCACGACAATGCTGAACTTAAGGCCAACACCTCACAGCAATGGGAACAATCCTCTCATTCACTTCTATAGGGAGAAAAGTTAGGGAATTCCAGAGGAGCTGTCAACAGAGTTTCAAAAAATATAAATCCTTGGAAATAACAGATGCGTAGAATTCTACCTAGCTTGGGCAGATCCATTAAAAAAGACCTTTCTTGTGGTAATGATCTTATTTCCAGGTCAATCCTGTGAGAGGCCTGGCTTTCCATCCCTCCCCAAACCCTCCTGCAGCAGCACCTGCTCCAGCATCCCTTGTCCCAGGATAAACCTCTGCAGCTCCAGGGCTGCCAAATACCAAAAGCCTGAAATCCAGAAGAGAAGACAAATGATGGCTCATTAAGGACTAAAAGCACAGGTACAAACAGCATTATCAGAAAACAGATATCCATTTAAAAGCCCTCAGGAAAGGGGAAGGAGGGGAAGAAAGGGAGGAGGCATGGAGCCCTGAGGGCCTGGCACCTTCTGCACTAGGCATGGTACTTCATTTTCTTACAGAGTCCCAGCTGGCAGATCTGACACAGCTGAGTGCCCACAGGCTGAGGACAAAAAAATTTATCTGTTGTGTACTGTGTGCACAAGACACTTTTAAATGGAATCTGCTGAGCAAGACTAGTGCAAAAACCAGCTACTTTCAACTGTTTCCTGCTCTTTTGGTGGTCTAAGGCTTTACAAGTTGCCATGAAGATGAATTACAGACAGAGACAGTAACCAAAGTCTGGTGAATAGTTAATGTCTTCAGATCTAGACTACAAACCAATTTAAACTCTTTCCTCTCCTCTTTAGTTAATGATACCACACAGAGCCTCATCCAGTCTTGCATATCATCAGTTCACTTCAATACAGGAATATTTTAAATAAATATTTAACACCCCCCCCCAAATCATAAAACAAAAAACTTAAAAACACACTTCTACCCCTTTCAGTAAGATATGATCCAAGGAATCTACACTTCCCATGAAACAAAAATATATTAAAAGCTACCATGCTTTTGTGACAAGCTGTGCTTCTAAAGTTTCAACTGCAGTTGTCTTCTGTCCCTTCTCCTGTTTTGCTTGTATTCACTAATTTGTGCACTGTATGAATAACTATGTATTTCTTCAAGTCACAAATGTTGTTTAGGAAACCAGAACAGTCTGACCATTTCTTATCCTGTGATTTCTCTTGCTGTGTTCTTAATTGAAGAATAAATGACAGTAATGAAATAAACTCCAGTGCTGATTTTAATTCCCAGAGCAGTATGAAAGCTAAATTACAACAGAATTAGCAATGTTTTACCTATGGATTCACTTCATAGGCACAAAACTGTTTAGAGCTGTAATTGTGGACACAGTAGCACGCACATATATGGCTTCTCAGAAACAGAATCCCTGCATCTACAGTAATGGAATTATAGTAGTAATTGGAACTTCTCTACAGTATGAATTGACTTGTAGCCTTAAGTTACCCTTCAACATTTGCTTTAATAAAACTATTAGGTTTAGCAGAAATCTCATGTATCCCCAGCTTTTCAAATCTGGGATAATCTGTGCAACTTTCCGAGCCCATTCCACATTTCCGATATTCTTTTTTGTCTGTGTGTTTCCTCAGCATTCCAATAATGATCATGCCCATTATTCACCTGTACTTTCCCTCTGTACTTGTATCTCCTAGTATATCCTGGAAAAATCTTGTCAGACCATGTAAGGTGATTCCAGGTCCTTTTCAGCATCACTCCCTTACAGATTATGGTCCCATAATGCAAAACTTCTGAACATACACATTTCACGTTCAGATATATGGTGTGGCCTTTTAATGCAAGCTTATACTTGTCAGGTCATTTGGCTCAAATATGCAGAGCATTACATAACTTGTATATCTGATTTCTTATCTTGTTTATCTTATTTGTCTTATGTGCAAATCCTGCAAGTTGTGACTGATGATTATTGGGTAAATCCATTTTGAACAGCTCACTTTTACTCTTTCCACCTCTACCTAGTGGGGCTTGTGTGTGTGTTTAGAGGAAAGAGTCACTGCTTGACTCTTTCTACAAAGTAGTCACATAATTTGAAGAAAATTAAATAAGTTTTTCATCTTATGTTCTTCTATGGACGAGCTTTCTTCACGTTCATCTAATCCTCTATGAAGACTGGTTTAAATCAGGTTTCTTTTTTGTCATAATTAAAGTCAGAAAAAAGATTAAGCTTGCTTTCTTCTTTCGAGTAACAAAATGTTTACATGATGACAGCATACTGAAGGAGCAAAACCAGGGACTGTAACTGCTAATTACTGCTCCCATTTTTTACCTTTTTTACTTTCAAGCTCTGCATCTATTCCATGACATAGAGCAGAAATATGCACGAGTTGTGATTCTCCCTCTAGAACAGGGAAAACTAATTGACAGCCTGAAGGCTGAATCCAGCTCTGCAAGATGGTTTTACTTGGATCCCACGATGGCCTAAAGCAACACTACACATCATGTACTGTGCTAAAAAATTTGCTTAGCCCACAGGAGATCAGGAAAGAAAGAAAAGGAGTGAGGAGAAGTAGGGAGTGGGAGGAACAAAAGAGTGTGAGTTATGGCTGACAGGATAAAGTGGAAATTTAACCATTCCAGCATTTCCCCACCTTCCCAAGCTGCCTGTACAGAGCATCTAATGTGGGGCAGGGCTGGGTCCTTCACAGGGTCTGCCCCTAACTGGGCTAAGCCAGAGCAGGGACCACAACCACACTAGGGTAAGGTTATAAGAGGTAGCTTTTCCAGCTCAACTAGATAATTAGGGTAGATCATGAGTAAATGGTGCCCCAAAAACCCCGACAAACTGAGGAGAAGAAGGCAGCACCATTCCTGCTTGAGAGCTACAATCTCTCCAAAGGCACAAAATCCTCTTCTTCACATCCCCTACGTATTAAAGCAAATGGGCTGAATTAGACTTTGTAAGCTTTCCCTGAGCATGGGTGAAATTAAAGTCAATGACACTCATCTATTCCTGTAGGATCAGTCCTGAGTCCAGCAGGAACACATTAAATTGAAGGCAGAAAAACAAGTGTTCCTGTTTCCAGCATCTTGCACACCACCTACATATTATTAGCATTTCTCTTTTTTGGCCTTCTCTTGCTGGACAACAAAGGGTTAAAGACACAATCATCTTGATATATTCATGTGATCCATGAGCAGCTGGCAGGGAGGAAAAAAAAAAAAAGAGGCCCATAACCATAGGGAATCAGTAATAGAGGGTCTAGAGGAACAAATCTGGGGAAATGGAAAATTACAAGTTAAAAAACTCAATTTTTATCCCAGCACCACCCAAAAGGGATAATTTTTGGAACACTTCAAAGGGTTTCCAAAGTCATTTGCAATTAGTGCTAAAAATAGCTATGAAACATTTCAAGTGTCCTTAAAACAGAGAGATGAAGAGCAGCTTTGTGAGGAACAAAGAGAACAGCAAAAGTTCCCAATCTCTCCAGAGCTGACAGACATTCTTGTGACCCTCCGAGACAAAGACTTCATTTCTTCCTGCCTCAGTTTTTCTGTCTAGAGAAAAACAACACTAAGACCACCTCCCTTCTCAAATACATTTAAGCGTTTATGTAACACTTTTAAGATTTTGATTTCACATATCTATAAAAAGAGAAGTGAGGACTTCTCAGGTGCAAAAGGAAACACCACAAAACAATGTTAAGGTGCTGAAATTCAAGTATGCATTGATTCTCCTCCTTCTGTACACAGACAATATTTACTAAAATGAGCTGACCATTATGAATTTTTTTTTTCCATTATCGGAAAATATCATGACTATTTTGGGTACAAAAACCTAAATAATTCAGTTAGCATGATAAAATTAAGTAATCTGCAATTCTTCCCTTTAAATTTTTTCTTGATATCAAAGGATTGGTTCAGCCCATTAAGACTACATATTGAGTATGAAAAGGCTATTCCCCACTTTAATTTTTATTATATTTTAGTAGCTAATTCCATGATGGCAGCTTTGAATTTCTCATTGTCTGCTTCTTCAGTAAGTATTAACACAAGTCTAATATATCTCACTTTATCAGGAAACTTTGCTATCATATCAAGTATTTTGCTGAAAACACTGCTTGATGCCTATTTACGAAAGGACAGACCTTTCCCTTGTATTTAATATTTATTCAGAAAGTGGTACATAGGTAAGGTTTCATATATTTTGAGGGAAATTTATCTGTTAATAAACCAAAATCATAGTTATTAGAAAGAGCAATCAAGAAGACCACATTTTAAAAAAATCTCAGTGAAATTACATTATCAGTGGAGCCTTTCCTGTTTTAAAACCTCACCACAGACTACACCAAAGAACTAATTCCACTAATAAAACTGGAGCCAAAGAAATTATCCTCAGATAAAGATGTCTACAAGGGAGACTTGCTAGTGTCTGATGAAAAATTTAAGAACAGTACGGTATTCAAGGAATTTGCTTAATTACTGCCATCTTACTCTTGCAGAATTTTTAGTCTTCATAATCTGTATACTTTAGGGTGAAAAAGATTACCCATTTTTTTGACATCAGAGAAAAACCTGCAGGTTTTTATTAAATAGTCTCTCAGTAGTATAATGGCCGAGTAAGGAATAAGGCATTGAGCTGAATACCAAACTTTTTAACAGTTTCTGCCACGAAAGCATCTACTAACAGGAACTGAGCAACAAAAGCAACCAAGAATGCCTTTGCATCTGGAAATGGTTACAGAAACCAAAATGGTAACTATGTATAAAGTAGTACAGTCACATAACCCCCAGACTTTTTTTTTCAACTTTTTAAAACAAGTGTTAAATAAAATGACACCTTTTCCTCTTTTTTCCCCTTAAACTGGAATATTTTTAAGTTGTAAATTAATAAAAATCCTCTTTTTTCCCCACTTTATTATGAATTTTTGGAACTCAATTATAGCATGTATAGGAGTAAAAAATTAAATTTCAGTCCACCCACACAGCTTCCCTCTCCAATCAGTTTTGATAGCATAGAAGCACAAAGAAGCCCAGTTTAAAGAGTCCACATGTGTTTAATCTTTGATTAATTGAACAAAAACTAAGTGCCTCCAGACATATTTCTTTTAATCACGGCAAAGATATCTTTTCAGTTGCTTTGCTCATAGAAGAGAGTCAGCAGATGTCTGTCTGGTCTAAAGGGAATTTCTCTTTCTCTGGAGAAAACAGTTTAAATAGGAGAGGAACAGACATGCTGACTATGCACTGCTTAACAGATGACGTAGAGAAGCATCTTCTACCTCAGGGAGTGGAACAGGGCAGTTTTCAAATTAAATTTCTTTCAAATTCAAAGCAATCAGCTGAAATCAATTTACATACAGGATACAAGTCAAGTCAGACAGTTCTCATCAAAAGAGCTCACAGACACAAAGATGTGAATCTGTCTTTGTCAGCAGTATGATCTTTAGCTAAGGTTTCAATAGGATGACAGTAAAGAGACAAAAATTAATTTCTTCTCAATTTTGAATGCAGGTGATACTTTTATTTTCTGGGGAATGATGATTCAAAATAATATATCACCAATATGGAGTATTTGCCAAATATTCTAAATTCAGGCAAAAATGTATCGGCACAATACAAATTTATCTCTAGGTTTTATGTCAAAAGCAACTCTTTCAGAACTTCAGAAAAATGTGTTTTAAAATGCAGTATTGGGGGGCAAAAAGCATATCAACCAATGTATCAGGATTACTAGTCAGCATTTTATTTGTCTGGCTTTATTCTTCTGCCTTCAGGCATATGTCATCACTAGGAAATGTAAACACTTATAAAAATAGGAAGGATCTTCACTTCATCTAGTTCTATCAAGATGTCTTGGGGGATGAAGGAGGAGGGGTGCAGGTTGGGGAAAAAGGACCACGAATCTAAAAAGTAGAAACTGGGAGAAAATATACCAGACACCTATTACATGAAAATACCACATGAAGTCTTCCTTGGACCAGAGGAAACTCACCAACCAGAAAAAACAGGAGGGAGCCAGTGGTCCCAATTCATCTGGTAAATTCCACCAAGGAGTTCCCTCTGAACTCTGCCTGAGCCTCTGTCTTTCTAGTATTTATAGTCGATGTCAACAGTCTGAGTTGCCTTCCACAGGCTTTCAAACAGCAACAGCAAAACTAAGCACTTTGGTATCAATTCACTATGTTGGCTGGATTCAGGAAAGTGACAAACACCTGTCTCAGGCCTATGCTTGGAAAGGAAAGGTGCTGCAAACTGAACCATTTTAATTCTACTTTTTAATCTGAAACTAATGATCCATGACTCTAAACATGCATGGCATATCTTTTACCTTCTTTTTAGAACCAAATTCCCCAGTTTTGGTTCAAGGTTTCAGATAATCTTCTACCCATCAGAGCTTCCATTTCACAGAAAGACTGCCACCAGATTGCTTGATTTATGAATTTGCTGAGCTGCACTGCAATTTCTGGCAAGACTATAAAATGTCTAATTTTGCTTAATCATCCATCCCAGCATGGCCACCGTAACATCCTAAATTACTCATCAGCCTAAGAATATTCTATATATTTACAGTATCTCAACCAATCAAGAACTCCATTCCTAAATTCCTCTGTTCTATAAAGTTTCTGGGAAGACACATATTAAGAACAGCTTTCTTGGTTCAGAAAAAGTGTGCATATACCCTATTATTTTGCCCTGACCTTGGCAGGAATAGACAATTGCATTGAATAGGGATCTTTTATCTACGTGCTCTGTTTCCACATTAGTCCTAAATCTACTGTATCAGCATTTAGAAAAAGATTTCATTTGTTGTTTAAAGATAATTTTTATTCACTAACACTGACCTGTGAACTGCTCTGAGCACAGAATTAGCTGTAATGCTCAAATATGTTGACATATATCCCCTAGAAAAGTCCTCTTAGTCTGTTTCCAAAATACAGTGAATCTTAGCACTTCAGATGTAGTATGAAAGAGGCTTCTAAACATCTCCATGGAAAAACCAAAATCCTACAATTGCAGACTATACAACCTCCTGATTTTTAAGAGCCAATCTTAGATATTCCCAAATACATATAAGTTACAATTTAGATAATACACATGCAAATTTCCTTTAATAATAGACATAACTGCAAAATGAAGTTCTACCATACCAAATTGCCAGGCAGAAGCATATTTTAGTTATGGCATTTCCAGTCAAGCCTTGGTGTTTTGATTATTCACAGTTTTTTTGTGTTTTAAATCTGCACATCATTGCATAAATGATGCATCAATGCATAAATTAACCTTGTAACCCACTCTAGAGCATGAACAGCCAGTAACTCTTAGGCACATTCCTCATTTAATTCATTTTCATGACTGAAAAAAAGGAAGACCTTCTGTGACACCTTAAAACTAACTGCATACTTGAAACAAAGCCCTCACTTTTGAGAGGCTGCCAAATAAAATTGTAAGCAACATAAACAGCACATGTTTGCCATAGACATGGGTGCCTCAAACGATGGAAATTCTGATATGTATCCAAAATGTTTTATTCATTGTCATGCAACTGAAGGAGTAACTTGTTGTTTGCCCCATTCTCTAAACGTGCCAGTGATTGCACATAAGGTGTAATTTAAAACACAGAACAATTATACAAATCAAGCCATTTGAATTTTAACAGTATTGCACAACTTGCAGCTAATAGTACAAAGAATAACTCAGAGAGATCATATATCTCGCCCAGAATTAATCGAAAGTGAGAAACAATTTTGCAGCTAATTGAGCAGCTCATATTCTGCAACACAGAAAAATGAAGTACAGGAAAGTCATCACTGATCTTCAGATTCTATAGCGACCTTTTCATCTGCCAAAGGAATTTCAGAACAACAGGGGATATTTCATTTTATCAACAATAAGTAACGAGGCTAATGATGAAACAATCCTCTCCACAGGATGGCTGAATCTTTCTTGTAATTCAAAGAAACTGGAAGTGTTTTTAACCATAAGACATCTACACTGACTGTATGGAATTTTTATATCTCTCAAATAATTTTAAAACTGCATAAAACAGAAGTTTTAGAGCTACACCATTTTCTAGTATGTGCTGAAGATTATGTTACAATGATGACAATGCTCCATGGGAAAGAATCATACCACATTCCTTGGTCATAAATACACCCCTTTTGTACAAACTCATTATGAGAATGCAAAGGTTAGGGGAAAGAAAAGGAAGAGTCTAATTCAGTGGGGAACTTCAGATTTCATGTCTTTGGTAACCAATACTACTATGCTTAAGAGAGAATGTCTGCATGCATACACACAAGTAAGTATCTAGAAACATGACAGTAAGTTTTAAAGAAATTACTTTTTAGTTTCTCCACATTTTCTCATTCACCCTGAAGTCTCACTAGGACAACTATTTTTCCTAGCAGTAGCATTTAGTGGGATTTTCTAGTAGTACTAACAAATTACTTCAGTTCCACAAATACCAGGGAATTGGTCAGTAAGGGAACTAGAATTTTTAAAAAAGCAAAAATAAGACTCTATGAATCTTCAAAAATTAGGCACAGGGGCACTTAAAGGACTACATTAGCATTCAAATTCTCAATGTTCTCCATTACCAGTTGTAATGGCTGAGCAAGTAATAGACACAAACTTGTAAAGTAGCTAAAATAGTTGTTCTGGCTTTTCTTAAGCAGAGATAACTACATTATTAAAGGAGCATGCTTGCATGCAACTTGGAACTAATTGCAAAGAAATTTTTCCTAAATGATGTTACATTCTTGATAAAATATGATTCAGAAGCAGTTTCTAGTAATCCAGGCTTACTATGCAGCTGCAACAAGAATTGAAAGAATCAGTCTCAAGGTAAAAACCTACCATTTATCAGTGGTAGGTTAAGATACATTAGCAACAGCACTTCTATTAAAACCTACGCCTCAAGCAACTTTTGCTAATGCCATTGTTTGTGGTAAGCAATGGTAGAGCTTCACTAAATTTTTTTACATGTACATAAGAACTTAATGAGATTCTTGTAAATGTGGGATTTGTCTTCTTTATACAGACATACATGTGTTCAAATGAAGTCAGTTTTTTATCAGCAAGATATTAACAACTCAAGTAACAAAATCTGCAAGGTTGTTCATTGATTTCAGCTTGGCTTAAAACATTGATGCTGTAAAACAGCAGCTGGGAGGGCAAGTTTGTGAAGTAGCCCAACACCACACAGACTGAACATCTGAAGGAAACAATACATAAGGAAATACGAATTTTCATTGTAAGAAAGGTATTACTGTTTCACAACCACTGAGCAGATAGAGCTGTTAACTCATCCTTCCTATCAAGTCTGTTCTATCAATGGTTTTCTGTTTGTTTTAAGTTGCAGCATAGCGAGTCTGTACCTGGATGTTCAGTATCTGTTGTAGAAAGTATTTGGAGTATTATCCCTTGTAAATTGAAAACAAATGTGTTCAAACTTTTATACAAAGCAGCTTACTTAGTGTAAAATATCCTGTCATTAGGTTACATACATGTACATATTTTATGAATACTTTTGCAAAAGCATTGCTCTTGAGAAGCAAATCCATATATCAATGGAAAACAGAAATGCTAAATGTGATAAAAGTTACCCTAGGGCTTTTGTGGCAAAAGAGAAATAAGTTTGCATCAGAAATACATGATTTGAAATAAAGATTTGCAAAGCCAATTACTAGCAAACATAACCAATTTAATTTGCATTTGATTTTTCTTCATATCCTCAGATTGAAGAAAGACAAATACGCCCCTGCGACTATTGTTGCCACTCTTGACATGAACAGCCTTCTGCAAAATCCTATATAACAGACACCCACAAGACCCAGAGATACAATTTTCCTCAGAGAGTAAATAGGGGGTGGAAATATACACTTGACTCAAACTATCACACAAAAGTAATTGAATTTGATCTTAGTTGGGTGTGCACCCATTCACCAGACAATCCTGAGATATTCAAACATATGAAGCAATTGCAGATATCTTCCAGTCTGCTAATGCACTTCTCCAAAACTTCTTCTATTCCTCTACTCTGAAAACTGACTTTGTTTTCCAACTGTTTATGTGACAGCCAAAACAGTCTTCAGCCCTTACTCTGAAGATGGTTCCACTTTCTTCTCCCACCTGTAAAAGCTGACAGTTATAGAGAGATTTACTCAGTTTCATTTTGACAAGGACATGCCCTTTTCACGTTTTTTAGGACCTTTCACCACTGGAGAACGTGTCACTGGTAGGCAGTAATCCAAAACCAGTTACATTCCTCAGAAACAAAACACGGAGCTCATTTAAGTAGGTCTCCAGTGATCAAAAGGCTGAGTTCAGGAAGTCAAGAAAAGGAGGCAAATGGACTTGTAGCAGCCTCCATCTGAAGGATGACTACAGGCTGTTATCTGGTTATCCCATCACACACCCCTTCTGGGCTACACTCCTGAAACTTCATTCTTCTGCAAATTAACTTTGAACACATACAGTGAGCCTCCATTTCAAAAATTTTGTGGGAATAGGATTTCAAATATAGATTAAACCAGTCAACTTAAAAAAAAAAAAGTCCCGCAATTAAACAGGAGTTACATCTCTTTTATTTGACTGACTTGTAATTTGCCTTTCTGCTGAGTTCCTGCTTATGCAAATTTATCTCCTTCCCATTTATGAAGATCTTACAGATCTAAATTACAGAGAAAATATCATGTAATATTCAATTACAAAGCTTGTGTAACGGAGAATAGTTTTACCAGTCTCTAAAGTGTCTGAAAGATTTTAATTCCTGAAATATCAAGTGGCTAGTTATTTAATTAGGGAAAGTTACAGTACCTGAAACATAATCCACAGAATATAGTCAGTGGGGGTTCAAGTACATGTTTTGTTGATTTAAAATACCACTCTTCAGCAGCCAGGATCATCTAGTTTTTAAGGGTTTTGGGGGGATGGGGCATGGTTTCAAAGAAATAACCCCAGAAACTGAAGGAAATACAGCTGCACAAATATTTTTATATCAAATAAAATAACATTATGGGAAAGATATTACAAAACCCCAGTGCTATGAGTAGACACATGGCATCTTCAAACATCCTGGAAGGGCACCAGAGGCAGGGACCGAATAAAAGACGTAATTCAATTTTCTGATAATAGATGGTGTTTAGGTCATGTTCAATAGTATTAATGGAGGACTAACTCTATCATTACTGAAACACACATCAGTGCAAGACAATGCAGCATCCTTTGCATTAAATGACATGCAAACCTCAGTCAAGTCACCAAAGAGAGGCTGATTATTAGAAAGCAGAAGGAAAACTATCTTCAATCCTATGATTCATGATTTTAGTCTCTCTTCCCTTGTGGTAATCAAATCTAAAGCTGTTCTTGAAGTTCTTAAAACACACAGGTATTTAAAAAGGTAATATGGATTTTAATACAGCATATTTCTGAAATTTTTTTTAGCTTTGAAATTCCACTACACTTCCTTCTATGTAACTGTGGAATCCATGCACAGTGCACTTAATGAAGATGGTCACCTTATTATATAGGTAACAAATCCTCCTTGTGGACTATCTTAAAGATGAACAATCAACTGCTTAAAAAAAATGAACTGCACAAAGGAGTAACAGACATGAATATTTTTAGTATTAGCCTGAATCTAAAGTCAAATGTACAACCTTCACTGAAAAGTGAAAGAACGTAATCTACTTGAAGCTGTTACTACATGAGGTGATGGAAGAAAAGTGATAAATTCACTATCAGGTTGTGAAATTGGTGCAGGTAGGAGCTGCCTTTTCAGCAAGAGTTAGCAGGTGTATCAGAAAGGACTGGTGGTTAAAATTGCAGCATCAAAGCATATAATGAGTACTCTAAATTATCTTCTGTACTTCATGAAAAGTGGAAACCAAATAAAGGCAATTTTACTCCATAAACATACAAAAATTAAACTATATCATAAGGATTTCTACAACAGCAATTGTGTCTAACTACATGTATACAAATGTAAATGCAGTGGTGCTCAGAACAGGTGTACTTAGAAGCTGATCAAAACAGTTTGCTGATTTGCAGCAATCCACTGTGAATGTAGCTACAGTTTATAATGACAACAGCATTACAGCTATAAAGCACAGCTTTTTAATTGAATGCAAATTTATTCCACCAGCATTCAACTCTTTCCTTGTTCCTCACCTCTTCTGCGCTATTTAAAGTGGTTTGATGCTTTGGACTGTCACATCACCACCTTTTCTACTAAAATAGTAACGTTTTCTGTTAAAATTCTACAATGTTAAAAGTCTGTGATCCCCTGGTATACAATTAAAACTGTATAACATTACACCTACAGATCTCATTTCCAAATATAGATTGTAATTTTTTTCTCCCCCTCTTAGAGCATTATTGGTGGTTATTTTCTGGCACCAGCCCTCGGTACAAGGGCTGGTGAGATCCATTTTGAGATGGATTAATAATGTAATGCTACACTGTTGTTAAACGGTGTACATTTAAAATGCCTTTAAAAAGATGATAATCTTTTCTCTTTTTTTTCCCTGGAGCATTGGCAGAAGCTCTTAAAAAAGTTTTGTGGCAGTAGCAGTATTTTGCACTTAGACCTTGTGATATAATCACACAAAGATGACTTGAGACAGGGGTGACAAACACGTTTAGCAACTATGCACCAGTTGAGTTGATGCCACAGTGCACCAATCCCTGAAGTCCACTTCATGCTTCCAAGTTCTTTTGAGTAGTTGTGGAAGACACAGAAACGCTACATGCATTTCAAACATTACTTCAAGGTACATTACAAACCAAAAGACCAAGAATTAAGCACAGAACATTAAAACTCATTTTACAAATCAACAAGAAATGCTGTAAGTGAAACAACAGCAGTTAGATAAATATCAAAATCTCATAAACATCAATGCCCACTTAAAATTATACCTCCAAGATACCAGATATAATGTTTGAGAGTAACCAATTAACACAGGATTTAAACAGGTGACACATTTACTGGATGAGCATACTTCCAGATACCCAGACACTGATTACTTTTATCACTAAAAGTGGCTAACAAGGAAACAGCATGGTCATAGATCTTAATCACATCTATCTACTCTATTATGTGTGAAGCTTGAGATCCTTGTGGTATAATTATGAAAGCCCCTGGAATTTGTCTTGAATGTGAGCGACACTAAGCAAAGGGCTCAAGTAAAGGCACACATTTACAGTCTATTTCCTTTGCCTTACATGAGAATTATGAAAACCTAGTCCTTCTTCTAAAGTTATCCACCAACAGTGGCATTTAACTTATCTATGAGATAGGAGCCTCATCAGAGCTAGTTAACAACATGAATCATTCAGTCAACAGAGATCAGTGCTCTCAGGGAGTGACTCACCCAGTTCCGTGCTACCTCTTCAACATGACACCAGATGAATTGCTACACACTATAAAGGAAGCCTGTAAAAGCAACTTCAAAATAGATACCTAACTTCTGAATTGTGAAGTTTCCTCTCATACTTTAGTACCCCAAAACTGATATTTTTTGACCTACACCTGGCCTTCCATATGAATGCTTGAAACACTTTAATGCACACTCTCTTCCTCCTAAAACTGTAGAGTTTAAAGGGTATACAGGAAGAGATAAGCATTACAAAGTGATGTGAAGATACTTGACTGCTCCTTCCGTTGGCCAAATACTTAAAAGTAGAGAGATAATTTGTGGGTCAGCTCTTTAAGAGAATGACAAATTTAAAAACACAAATTTAATTTCTTTCTTTTTTCTAGTGTTTATTTGTGCAAGAACAATTTCAAACATACCCTTTTAGATAAAATTCTGGTTATCCTGCCTCCTATTACACATTACAGCTTGCATGGCTATCTGGAGAGGAAAAAACATCTATAAACTGAAATTAAGTATACAAAATCTAACAAATATTAAGCAACCATAATTGCACGGAAGCATAAAAGTAGTGAATATCTGAATTTCTACAGCGATGTGATACCTCTTCCGACTCTTTTCCTATTTTTCTACCTCTGTATAAATAATAATTAACTATGTAATTCCTTCACTGCATTTAAGTCACTGCCTCAGAGGCAGCTCGCGCACTTATTTTTATCTTCAAGTAACATCAAAGCAAGCGGCTGTTAACAAAGGGGGGTGGGGGTGGGAAAAGCACTTACTTGCCACCTCCAGCGATGCATTATGACTCACAGCTTCCCCAAGGTAATTCCTTGCCACACACACATAGACCCCTTCATCTGGCCTACTCTTGCGCCCGTGGACTATGCGCAAGAAGAACAAAGATCCGCTGGGCAGCAGCATGCGGTGGGAGCGCGGATCATCCTTGTCCGTCTCCACTCTTTCCCCTCCCTTGTACCACTCGATGGTGGGGGTCGGCCTTCCTTCTGCTTTACAGTTTAAAGTTGCAGGTTCTCCCTTGGAAACAATCAGATCAGAAGGGTGTTCGACAATTCGAGGTGGGAAATCTTCTTGTCGAAGACGGGAACCTGTCAAGATAAAAATGCAAAGTTTTCTCAGGAAAATTATTGCCAGGTAAGGTCACGGTTTTTTGCACGGCAACTACTTAGCCATTATATTGTAGAGCAGCTTTTATTAAGAACAGCTATTAACATCTTGGAGTGAACAAAAGAAAACCTTAATGCACTTCATTGTGTGAGAGGTTCTCCCAAATGAATATGTTTTAAAGCATTTTCTCAACAGGGGACCTATATTAGTGAACTAAACTGCCACATTCCTAAATCATAGCAATTTATATATTGTTTTATTCATGCATACAAATTCATATACATCTGCTTACATAGAATCATGACAAACTAGACCTACTCTACAGACTCAGACCATCTCAACCAGGAAAACTGATACTGCTCTAATCCATAACCCAAAGTCATAGTCAACCTCATTCAACCTTTTGGAAATTCCATTAGTTCATGCATCATCTACACAGTAACTCTACCATTTCCAGCACCCACAAAGTTGCTCTATTTTACTTGTACCATTGTATCTTTTTAGTCCCTTGTTAAGCAGCACCACAGAGGTACAAATGCATGGAGTACCTGAGTGCTTCTTATGCCTCTTGCATGAGGGAAAATTAAAGAAATTTTTTATATTATAAAAATTACACCTACAACCTAGAAAACAGATACAATGTGAGACAAGAGTATCCAGGATAAAAGAAAACAAGATACTCTTCTGGAAAAGCATTCTATTTCAATTCTAACTAATTCAAACTGCAAGCTGGTAACTGGCATGAAAAAAACCCTTATAATCATTTGGATAGATATATTCCACAACGACAACCAGCTCAGTGCCCAAGAACTCCAAATTGGGAATAATGAGGTATCAAAATTTCAGAGTTTTAAACTGTTGACTCAAATTCAAATTACTGTTTTCCTTATTTCTCTCTTTCTTGAAGCACAACTTTGCCATGGATAAATTAAGTCTCTTGGGTCACTAAATCCTGATTATTACGAATCTTAGATGCCAAGATTCTTTATTAACATTAATAACATGAGGTTTGAACAGCTGTGAAGCACCAGAAAGAAATACAAGATCTACTCACTGCAGGTTAATAGACCATAAATTGATATGGAAACACGGAAAGGAGAGTCCCAAGGACTTCTGTTTTCAATATATGCTAAATGTCTGCATGTAATATATTTCTATTTCTATACACAAAATAAAAATATTCTAAAATATACAAGCTTCATTTATTTCACATTTTCTTCACCTCAAGATAATCAATGCAAATTAAATGTTACACTAATCAGCTAGTACTAGGCACACATACACAAATCCCTTGCTTGACTACATTGAAATACGTTTGCATTTTGTATGGAGCAAGGTAGTTTTACATGCACATTACTGATCATTAAAAAATATAAAACAACTCAAAGAGCAATAAACTTAATCTTCAGAGAATATAAGTAGTATTGTATTTAGGACTACATGATGAAATTATAATAAATATTTTATTATTTATCTAACTTGATGATTTCCGTTTGGATATTCACAGTATTGAAAGATTTTGTGGTGCCTAAAGCAAACAAGAAATTATATTTTACATTTACTTCTACCTGTAACACTCCTGACACATGAAAATTAAGGAGTGGATAGATAGAATAGAAGCCAGGAAGCTTCTGAACCTTTCTGCCAGCTACACACCACTGCACAACACAACCCTTCACATCACTTTAAAGCCAGATTTTGAGCTGCAGCTCCAAGAGGTGGGGCACAGGCCAAATGCAGTGAAAGGAGGAAATACAAGTAAAGGAAATCCTGCCGACCAGCACTGGTCTTTTGCAGCAGCTGAAAAAGCCTCCAATATACTTTTGTGTGCCCAGAAAACACATCACAGTCACCACAATCTGCACGTGTGTCTACTCACCCTCAGCCTTTGTGAAAAGCCCCTCATTCAATACTTCTGCCCTCACAACTGGGCTGACTGATATTAGCTCTCTCTTTCCAAGGTAAAAATGGCTAGACAGGGATTAAAAAGCTTATTTTATCTTTTATTCATTTCCTATGTACCTCAGAAGTAAAGGCTTATAGAGCTATAATCAATTCCTCTAAGTCATTCTGGAAATATAAAAAGCTAATTTCAATGGAAGAAGTTTAAAGGCAGTTAAGAATTGTTTTAAAAACCAAGGCTTTCACATATGCTAGTATGTATAGTGTTTGTATTTTCATGGACAATGCTGGCCAACCAGCACACAGTATAGTACAAGCCTTCTATTGTTCCTGTCAGCCTGGCCCAGATCGCAAATAAATTAAATACCATTTTCAGATATATTGTATGTATACTTCCCACACTGACATTTAAGTGGCTGTACACTAGCTTCAAGTACTGTACAGAGTGAAAGCATGAAGACTGACCTCTAAACCTTCTTGAAAACAGAGTCAAAGCCCTAAGAGGGGGTCAAAATTTCCTTCAGAATCATTCAGGAATGCTCATAGACATGTTATCTTTGCTAGGTAACTAGCAAATTAGGAGATAATTAACAGAAACATCCATTAATTTTTTTNAGACAGGGATTAAAAAGCTTATTTTATCTTTTATTCATTTCCTATGTACCTCAGAAGTAAAGGCTTATAGAGCTATAATCAATTCCTCTAAGTCATTCTGGAAATATAAAAAGCTAATTTCAATGGAAGAAGTTTAAAGGCAGTTAAGAATTGTTTTAAAAACCAAGGCTTTCACATATGCTAGTATGTATAGTGTTTGTATTTTCATGGACAATGCTGGCCAACCAGCACACAGTATAGTACAAGCCTTCTATTGTTCCTGTCAGCCTGGCCCAGATCGCAAATTAAATACCATTTTCGGATATATTGTATGTATACTTTCCACACTGACATTTAAGTGGCTGTACACTAGCTTCAAGTGAAAGCATGAAGACTGACCTATAAACCTTCTTGAAAACAGAGTCAAAGCCCAAGAGGGGGTCAAAATTTCCTTCAGAATCATTCAGGAATGCTCATAGACATGTTATCTTTGCTAGGTAACTAGCAAATTAGGAGATAATTAACAGAAACATCCATTAATTTTTTTATTTTTTTTTAATCCTACCATTTCACAAAGTAACATTTCTCTAGTAAATTCTGTAAAACTCCTTAAAGCACAAAGGGACAAAAGTTGCACAATCGGTTGATTGGCACATAGTAAGCATTAACCACAGATTTAGTGCCAACTGCCTGAAGGGTATAACGGCCTTGACAACCAAGTTATAATCTTTCTACATACCTACACTGTCTTTTTTTGAAATCTCTCTTTTCTTTTTAAAAATCTTTCTCTTCTTTTAGCTAGTTATTTAAACTGCATTAATGTTTTATTGAGAACAAGCAGCTTCAATTATCAACATAAATCTTAGAGTGGGCACCAATCCTGTAATTTTCCTGTCAAAAAGCCTTCCCAAGAGGATATTTGATTNAAAGCCCAAGAGGGGGTCAAAATTTCCTTCAGAATCATTCAGGAATGCTCACAGACACGTTATCTTTGCTAGGTAACTTCGGAGGAGATAATTAACAGAAACATCCATTAATTTTTTTTTATTTTTTTTTAATCCTACCATTTCACAAAGTAACATTTCTCTAGTAAATTCTGTTAAACTCCTTAAAGCACAAAGGGACAAAAGTTGCACAATCGGTTGATTGGCACATAGTAAGCATTAACCACAGATTTAGTGCCAACTGCCTGAAGGGTATAACGGCCTTGACAACCAAGTTATAATCTTTCTACATACCTACACTGTCTTTTTTTGAAATCTCTCTTTTCTTTTTAAAAATCTTTCTCTTCTTTTAGCTAGTTATTTAAACTGCATTAATGTTTTATTGAGAACAAGCAGCTTCAATTATCAACATAAATCTTAGAGTGGGCACCAATCCTGTAATTTTCCTGTCAAAAAGCCTTCCCAAGAGGATATTTGATTTAAAAAAAAAAAAAATAGAAGCAGAACACCTATTACATGCTGGATCTGCCATTAAATATACAACAGAGCTGCTTTTTTTTCCCCAAAAAGATGACAGCACTGGGTTGTAGGAAGTAACCAACTTGTGTTCTCTGCTTTTACTATAATTCAAGTCTTTCATAAAAAGTCAATAGGATGCCACCAATTAAAGTATGCCATACTAATTATTTCATGCTGCTACTTAAAAGAACAATTATTTGAAATCATGTTTCCAGTTTCTTGGACTGTGCCACAAGAATTTTTACAAGAATTCAGACAGTGACACAAACAGATGTGAAGGTTCAAACACATTTGTTACACAAAGATGAGTAACAAACTTGTAGAGGCAAGATTTGCTTTTATTCCCACCTTAAAACTTCCCCTTGGTAGTATATACAAACACAACTTATTGAAAAACAGTAGGGAATATGTTTAAATACAAAAGCTACTGATATCAAGGGTTCAAACACTGTGTACCCCCTGTGTACAAACACTTTCTCCTTTAGGGAGAACACAAAAAGGTTGTGAGCTATTGGAACAAACTGCCTCAAATTTGATCCATGCAACCTAAGGCAGTTAAAAATCAAAACCATATCCACAGTCGATCTAAACCTGAGCTCAGATGGATATGGAAAACCTCATTCCTCAAGATCCATATATTTAAATAGTAATTCATAACAATACTTATAAAATACTGCATGACATACTGTGTCTTTAGTCAAATTCCAAAGAGCCAGTATACTCCTGGCCCTGATTCTTTTCCATTTCACAAATACAGCATTTAACATTGATTTTCAGAGCCCAAGATCCTGCCTTTTTTTTTCCCCCCCTCTTATTATTGAAAAGCTATGTAAGACCTGAGTAAGTGGCCTCATTGCTATCAAAGTTATTAGTAAAATGCTAACAAACAAAACCACAGCTTTAAAAGCAGTGTTAGGTGATCCCTGCAAACAATTTTACTTCAATAGAGCATAAGAGCTTTCCCAATACCCTGGCATTTTCACTACTAACTCAACTGCTTTCAGAAACTTTTCAGAAAGTGGGGGGAAATATTTTTGGGTTTGTCTACGTTGACTGGAAAGATGCTCCATAACTCTCTTGGCTTACTGGTTAGAAATATTTCTCTAATCCTAAAATTAAATGTACTCTAAAACATAAATACCTCATTCTTCCTGGCTTCAACTGCCCTGCAATTCAGATCTCTCCACACAATTCTTGGAATTTTATTCCTTTGACATCCAGATTGCAACCTTTTCCTTTTTTTACCATCCTCTTGGATTTTGTGTTCATGCTGCTGTTAGAAGTCGACAAACTAATTTTATATGTTTTTTCCCCCATAAGATTCACTCACATTTTCCTTGTTTTAAATTCTAGTTTGAGTTTATGCCTTTGAATGTGGAAGGCCCAAATCAAGACCCAAACTTCAGAAGCAAGCAGACTTTGAATACTATTTCAAGCACACACTGCAAAATAATATCACATCCTGCTAGAGGGGAAAATAACTAAAGGAAAAAATCAAAGTTATTTTTTGGAAAGTGGCTTTTTTGCCCCAATACCTCCAGCTAACCTAACCTACTGGGTTTGCCTGGTTGTACATACAACAAATAACTTTCAAGGAAAAACAATAGGACAAGTAAGATCCACAGATTTTGTCCCATCCGTTTTCTTTCTCTCAACTTCTCTTTTTTTGTTTTTAATATTCCTACTCCTTGTATATTACCCTCATGCTGCTTCAATAATATACCTGATTTAATGAGCTTTGTAGCCTACAAGAATATTGCAAATTAAAAAGCAACTATATTGACATTTCCTTTGCAGGTGTTGCAGTCTTCTCTTCATAACCAAAGATATGAAGTAATTAAGACAGTAATGCTGCGTCTATTTGGATTTTCCCAGAATAGTCAGCTGCATCAAAACAGAAATTTCATAGTTTAATTCTACTTTGACTTAAAACAAGAGTCAAAACTGCATTTAACTGATATTTCTACAACACTATTTGGAGAATAACATTGAACACTCTGTCACTTTGGACCCAGGAAGTAGGTGTTTGACAAAGAGTTTTACTTACAACAGCAGTTCCTCTCTAACAACTGAGCATTGAATATTTATCCTAGAAAAACATGAAGTTACACTTTTTACCTACATCCTGCAATTAATGTGCACAGTCATAACTGTGCAAATAACTTCTATAAAAGGATGCCTCATTTATGAATACCAATATTCACCTGCAAGTGAGAATTTGTGCACTACGGAGAAAAATGCACACTTGGAACGTACCAGCACTGTCACATCAGTTGATTAATATCCACACAGGACTACAGGTTTATTGAAATGCATTTCAAGACAAGTTTAATGGTTCCAAATACTGATCTGGGAATAGGTCCAGTTCTTTTCAACAGATACCATAAAATATGACAAGCAAGGCTCTCAACTTTGGATCAGGAGAACCTGCAATTTTCCCTGTGTGTTCCAAATGAAGAGTAAGTGCTCCACTTCTATTCTGAGCACACAATGGAAAACAGGTGGGCAAGATGCAACTGGAAAGAAACCCCCTGGACACTATCTGATCACTCCCACTATGAAACCACTGAAAGAGAAGTCCTTCTTATTTCAGTTTACATCATCCTGTCAAGGAATCCTTTGTCTCCTTCCTTTAACTGCTATTCCTAATGAGAGATGAAATTAATAGATGTTCTTTTTAATTATTTCTTCTTCTAAGGGATATTTTTGGGTAAAGTAAGTTGAACTTTAAGTACAAAGGCTGATATAAAATGTGGGCCATGGCTTTTAAAATAAATTTGTAGACACCCACAGAACATTTTTCCCACTTAAAAATACAGCAACAAAAAACACTTCAAGGTTAAGACACCATGAATTACCATTACATTTCTGTCATAGCTACCACATTATCAGGCTATGTCAGAAACCAATAATTTACTGTACACTTATGGCTGGAAAAAACCCCAGAATAATGACAGAGCGCCTGGAGTTTTAAGCCCTGTCTGTCTGTCTCTTTGAAATAAGAGATTAAATGGGAGCTGTACTAAAAATGCCTCAAATCCAGACTGATCTTGTGCCTGGCTCTTACACTGAGAGATTTAACCCAAACAGTGGAAGATAAAGACATTCAATTTACACAATATTCATGACCTGGTCAACTGAACAGGAGTTAGCAGGACTACTTGCAATAAGCTAAATAAACATGGCAAAAAATAATTTTAATAAATATTTTTTTAAAAATTAAAAAAAAAACACCACGCTTATAGATTGTGTTGGTGTAAACGGTTTGTTTCTGTTCCCTATTCTGCAGTAATTCTGGACATATATGATTAGGTCAGAAAATGTCACAAATTTCTAGGCAAAAAGTCTTCTGGAAAGATGCACATTATCTAATAGTTATTTAAATACTCTGCCTGGTTGGAATGGGGAAAAAAAAAAGAAGCCAGATACAGCATTGCACAGATATTAATACCGAGCCTCTGTTTTAATACCTAGACATAGTTCTCAGGAAATGCTAAGAGATCCTAGTTCTCTGAAATAATAACTACCAACAAAGAAGCTCTAAGTGTTAACAGTAAGAGTCATGCTTTAGGTTCTTAATCCAAAGTTAAATACAACTCTTCAAAATTTCCCTTGAACAAATCATTTATTTTCAAGAGCTAGAGCGTTACAGTCAAACTTCGTTACATGAAGGCACGCTACTGGTTTGTCCAGCAGTTAGCATAAATAAGTCCTGACCTGGTTACTCATTAAATTAGCTAGAATATAAATTGAAAATAATAATATTTATATTGCACTCTCTAAGAGGCCGACATTTACATAGAACCTCGGGCAGTAGGTAATGTTCCCAGTGTAAGAAACTGGTCAGTTTTATTTATTCTTTCCCTCAGTTCTGCTTTCTGGCAAGATATTTATCTCATCTGACTTTGGTGGATACTGCTGTCTCAGACTATTCCAGTACCTAAAACAGTGATTTTTGAAACCAAAACTCACTTAATAAAAACAACAGTATCCCATACCAAACTGGTAAGTTGGGAATACTATTTTCCCTTAAGGAAAACATTAACAAAATTACAGTAATACTTTCATTAATAATGCAAAATCCACTATGACCCAGTGAACAACCACACCATATTCAAAAACAAACACAAAGGTAATAAAGCCTACTTCATTACTCATTTTGTCTTTGAAATGGCTGGAGTAGCACTGGGAGATATTTTCTACACTGGGATGATACTGAGAAGTGCAGAACAACAGGACTGAGAATGGCTGAGATGTACCTGAAGGCAAGCCCACCTCAGGAGATTAGGATGGACAAACTGGCAGTGACCACACCAAACTGCAGGAGGAGTGGAGCAGTGGGGTCAGACAGGTACAGCACACATTGTGAGAGCTGCACAGACTCTGGAATGGCTGCCAAGAGTGGAGGGGAAAAGGTGGCAAAGAAGCATAGAAAGGCTAAAAATACTAAGTAGAACTGAAATAAAGATCACTAGAAAAAAAGATACTTGAACTATATTAAAGAGACAAGATTTGATGATATTGGCTAATTCTGTGGAGTTGAAGAGATACAAAAATGACCACTGGTTAAAGAGTGGAGATGGGACATGGTGGGAAGGTCTGAGACAGCTCAGAGCAATTACTGCTGCTCTATCCTTCTTCTTCCCTGGCAGATCATATTCCCTACAAAGGCAGGCATGACAGCTCTGATCTGTTGTCAGCAGCTTGAGAAGAAAAGACAGACAGGGTAAATGAGAATGTGTGGGGACAGAGGCTGGTGTGAGTCACATAAAAACTGCCATTTCCAGGGCTTGGTTTTCTATTAGGCAGGGAGGCAGAGAGGATTAGCAAACAAAGAAGAGACAGTCAGGCTCTCCTCTGTCTTCAGTCCTTGTCCTCGATAGTGTTTTATGACAAGACAGGAAGAGTATTTCATTGGCTGTGAACCACTGGTTTGCCATTTGGGACAGGAAAACAAAACATGTAGAAAAGCAATGGGACTGCACCAAAACCAAAGGAAAACTCTTAGCTGCACTGAAGGAACCAAATGAACTTCCAGTTTGGTGACAATGCCTAGAACTCAAAATTATATAGATAGTTTATATAAACTATTGATACATTAATATGTTTATATACAAAAATATATTTTATTTATATGTATTATGTGTTCATAACTCTGATGCCAGACATACTGATGCAGAAAAATTTTACTTCACTTGTAGGCTTGTCTGTAATCAGTGTCAAAGGTTTCATCTATTTGTGGTGTGATTACAATACACTAGGCTATTTTATTCCAAAGCTTGTTCTATAGAGATAAACAAATAAAACACGAAACATCCTTGTGGATATTCATATCCATAAAAATAGACCTAAGGATATACATGCTTTTTGGGTTATTCTCTTTTAAGATCATGTAGTCACAAAACAAACAAAACACTTTCTTTTTATAACATTTCAGATGGGTTACCCCCACATTCTTCCAGACTTTTCAAAGTCACCTCCTACCATGCTTTGGAATACCAACTTCTAATTTCCAGTTCCAGATTCAGTGAGAGATCAAATGTGATATTGATCAACTGCAAGTGCAAATGTCTGAGATGCTGAGAGAAGGGAAAAAGGATCCTCATTTCCAAAGGATTACTGGGGAGCCAGAGAAACAGCAATTCTCAACAGGGCCAGAGGTTTCTCTTCTCAGCTGGATCAGGCAACACTCCTCAACTCTGGAGACAACAGAAGACCAGTACTACAACACCACAGTAAGTAACATTCCTAGGCTGTGCCTGTGACAGTTTTGGTATATCTCAAACAACTGATATTGCCATTTTCTCTTGTTCCCAAAATGGATATAAAGAGAAATATAAGGATTCAAAATACCTGTTCAAAAATCTACTTTTTAAGACTATTCTGTTTCAGATTCAAGGGCGCAGGAAATACCAAAACTGTCCTCCTAAACCCAAACATTAGGTATTTAAAGGAGAAATATATCGATCAGAAATAAGTTTGAATTTAATTATTCAATGCTCATTTAGAAATTTTAAAAAATAAAATAAAAATAATCACTATTAAGCAGCTGAGTTTCCTTATTCTTATCGTTACTATTTTAACATGCTAAACATTTGGAGTAAAACGGCTTTCTTTCACTACACTTAAGTGAATTTGACTTCTTGTACAACATGAAGTTTGGACAATTACAAAAAGGCCAAGCATTTTCAATTACAAGTTGTTACTGCGGTAACACAACACTGGCGTGTTTTAGTTGCATAAGGAAAAACAGAAATTTAAATCCAATTTTTTTTTCTTAAATTCAATTAGTTGTTTACAGGTACATAAAATGTATGGATCAGTATCAATCAAAAGATTTCATGACAGTTTAAAAACTTTAAAGCAAACAAACCTTTCCTTAAAAGCTGTCTGTTTTCAAAAACATACTTTTTTTCAAATACAAAGCTAAGTAAATGAGCATGAAAAACATAAAAGATAATATGCTTTCAGAGGAAAGTAATAAATATCTCTTTCTGAGTCACTCTGCATAACAATCAACATGATATTCACTGCATAATGACTGAAGATATTTTCTTATTGCTACTTTACATCAATATAATGGATATGTCAAAACAGTGACCTTTCACCTAAAATAAACTTCTACCTATCAATGCCATTGAAATAATCTTTTTCTGAGAAACACTGTAATGTTTTCCCTTTGACTGAGTTTGAATTTCTTGTCCCTCAACAGGCCAGAAAGTCACAGAATCATTTAGGTTGGAAAAGACCTCTAAGATCACCCAGTCCAACCTTTGGCTGATCACCACCTTGTCAACTATAGCATGCCACTAAGTGCCACATCCCGTCATTTCTTGGACACCTCCAGGGATGGCAACTCCACTGCTTCCCTGGGCAGCCTGTTCTGATATTTAGCAATCCTTTCAGTGAAAAAATTCCTCCTGATGTTCAGCCTGAACCTCCCCTGGGGCACAGCTTGCAGCCATACCCTCTTGTCACTTGTTACCTGGGAAAAGAGGGTGACCCCCACCTGGCTACAACCTCCTTTAGGCAGTTTTAGAGAACAGCAAGATCTTCCCTGAGCCTCCTTTTCTCCAGGCTAAACACCTCCAGCCCCCTTAGTTATTTTTCAGACATCCTCCAGACCCTTCCCCAGCTCCACTGTCCTTCTCTGGACACGCTCCAGTCCTTCAATGTCCTCCTCATAGTGAGGGGACCAGAACCATACACGGGATTTGAGGGGTACCAAGTACAAGGGGACTTGGTTTTTGTTTCTTCAAAGGTTTCTTGGTTCCAAACTCAAACAGAAAACCAGAGATCTTCCATGTCCCCATTTCTTTTACAACTGTTTCTACTTACACCTTTGCATAAAGCATAAATTCACACTGCTAATGTTGAATCCAACTGCAGATGAATGGCATTGCACATACCAGGATATCCTTAAATGTACCAAGGTACGGGCCCAGAAGACTATAATGTGCTGAGTTTTCTTTTCTGATGGATAAAGAACCATAATCATCTTGTGGTCTGACTTCTCAGACGAGCACGACTGCTGAATACCTTGTGAAAAATTATCAAAGAAGTCAACCAACTTCTCTGCCGCTCCTATGCCTTCCCAAATGGATTTTAGTCCTGATTGCAGTGAAAATGGTACCACAACCTGCCATGTATTCACATCACAGTGAAGAGTGATATTATTCAGTGGCTAAAAACAAGGCTTAGAGAAGTTCCAGTAAACAGGCTTGTGTATTTACTCCTACATAAACCTTAAGTCATCTTGATCACCTATACTTTTGCGTGTAGAGTTCTCACACTTTGAGCTCTGAATCATGTTATGAGGAAAGCTCTGTGGGAGATGTCAAGAAACAAAGCCATGCAGGGAATTGCTCAGCTCCAAATACTCCTCCTCTACTAATGCACACTGCAAGATTTCTCAGTTATCTCCAGACTAAAGTAAGAACCACAGAGAAAAAAAACTGGCTCACTGTAAGAGCTACTTTGAAGTAATTGTAGTAGGAAACATCACCTTTTCACACAGTGGAGAAGCACAAACAAGCAGCTCACTGAATTTTCTCCATTATCTCACAGCTGAGATGTTTCAGCCAACAAGCTGAATGTTATCCATAGGAAGAGTCAAGGGAAAGGCAGACCATGGTACCTGCTATGAGAAGCACACCCTCAGCTACCAGTTTGACACTGCCAAATGAAATATATGGGTATATATGAAAACATAGGGTATATATGGAAGTGAGAAAAGTACTTTACAGTCTCTAAAAGATTGCACAACTATCCTCTCAATTTTCTCAACACCACGGGTTCTTAATAGAAGATTCTACATTATATACACAGCTACACATATATATATAATGCAATTAGCAACATGTCTTTTAATTGTTTCTGTTTTGTTTTATAGTACAGCAAAATCTGTGAATAAAGAAAAAGTTCAATGAATTAAAATTATATTTAACATCTCTATACATAAAACTAACTGGAGAAAAAGCATACTTTATCAATCCATTACTGATAAAAGAAATGTTAACATTATTTTTCTGAGTAGTCATACTGAATTCTTCAGAAAAGCTCTGCCTAATAGTCAAAGTGTTCAGCAGACTAAAATGTATTAAAACACATAAAACAAAGCTTTGAGATGTCCTATTTAAATAGCACCAGTTTTCAGCAAATTGCTGACTTCTTTGAGACAAAGTACTGAACTACAATTTTAAGCATAATTGTCTGAAGTCATTTATACTTTAAAGAAAACAAAATATTTGAAATGGCCTTTTAAAGGATTAGTAACAAATCCCTAGAGGAATGCAGCTCACCTCAGTCAATTTTCAACCTTAAAAGCAAATTCTGACATATCCAGCACATTAATAAAGACAATGTTTATACCTTACATCACATGCTAAGTGTGAGAACTTTACAGATAAACAAAAATGCTGTTGACTGCCTACTGAAGCTTATAATAGAAAGAAAATTTCAAGAATGGTAGTAGCTTATGGTCGTTGATGATAAGACTTAAAGAAATGAATAATATTATTAACAGTATGAGAAAAAGCTAAAAATTCGATTATTTTATCAAAAGAAAAAAGTCAGAGATCCAGTTTTCATTATCTTAATTAATTTATAATTATTTTTTAATAGCTAGCTTAACAAGTAGCTTTTGAACTACTGTTATAAGGGATTTTGACAACAGGGTCAGTGCTGAGAGAGAAACATAGCATCAATATTCAGAGGTCAAAAATGGAAAAAGTAACGAGAAGAGAGACGTAAGAGAAACACACAGGGCTACACAACCATGAGGCTGAGTCAAAAGCAGAGGTGAATACAAAAATCATGCAAGGGAAGAGACACAGATCTCAAGAACTCTGTAGAGATGTGCAAGAAACATAAAAACCCCAGCAAGTGAAAGTGAGAAGAACAGAGCTGTATGCTTTGAAAAGATTATAATGCATAATACAACATCATCATGGGCAAGCAGGCAGAGGTTTGTGTGGTTTACACATATAAATGCAAATCATGACAAAGCCTTCAAAATTATTACGGAGAATAGCTGTTTGGAAACGAGGGAAAGGAATCTTTATTTTTGTTATTACTCCTAGCAGAAATCACTGTGACAGGGAGGGGAGCAAGAAAGAAGAAGAGGTTATTGCCAGAAATTAATAAACCTTAGAGGAATCTGTGTACCCAGAAATATTATTCATCTTTTTTTTTCCCAACTTTATTAGTAGTTCTAGTAGAAGAGGTTACTTAACTTATGAAACAAGGCTTGTGCAGCGAAGATACCCCTGCACAGAGAGGAACACAGAAAACCAGCAGCAACTACCTATAAAAGGGGCAGCCAGATTCAGAGAATTCAACAAAGTGTGATGTGTCAGCTGGGGAAAGCTGCTAGTCTCCAGTCTGTAAGACTAGATCTAAGGTATGATTATATTATTAGTTTCTCTTCCAACATATTAAGCTGTATTTTACATGGATGCAGAAATGCTGAATAAAAAAAAGCTACTTATATTCACATTAAGAAACAAATTTCATCTCGCATACAATTATCTCAGCTTCTACTGCTCAGGACTATGGTAATACTTCTATTACACAGTGAAGCTAAATGTTCACTAAGTTGTAATAAATTGGAGAGGAAAATGGACTACTTTTAATTACCACCTCCGTGCCCTGCCTCCCTCTGTCCTTCCTCTCATGGTTACTCCATGAAGAACTTGTTCAATCCCCCCGAGAGGTGGAAGTTGGCTGGGACCTTGAGTGCCAACGTGTACCATAAATCTCACTGAAAACTTCCACTGTTCAAGGAGATACATCCATCTCTGTTACAGCACACGTGGACTATCAAACATAAATGGAGAGGTGAGTACAAGGAACCAGAAATTTTGTTTGTTCTCATCCTTGCAAAGGACTATTCAAGGTTTTAAGCATGCTTTTTTTTGCAATAGGGTTTTTAAGGCTCAACTAGGTTTTTTGCATCATGACTAAGTACAGCACAGTTTCTAAATGCTAAAAGATAACCAGTATACAGGCTTTTCCACTTTATGTAAAGAGCTATTTGAAACAAAACCCTAAATTAAGCCTTCCTGAATAGGCTGAAAGCCTTCAGTGGGACTAATTAGACAGAACCACTAGGCCTTGAGGCTCACAGCTGCTCACCAGTACTCTCTGCAAAGACTGGGAATTAAATGCATGGTTAGAGGTTTAAATTGATTAACTGGCATCAGTTGTTCCTCCTCTACAGGTAAAGCCCTAATATCAATCTTTTCATTTTCTAATATACCATTATAAGACTAATTAGTAGGCATTACGGCACATATATCAGTTTAAATGAATTTTTAATGGCAATTAATCTGCCCTTCTTTTAAATTCTTACTTTAAATAAATAGGAAGTTCTCACCCAGTGTTTTGATTAAGAATGAAAGCTAAGAAGTGCTAAAAAATGGTCTATTAAAAATGAATGAATCTGTTCATGAGAGATTGCACTGCAAATTGTCGGTCCTCTCCATGTTACACAGGAATTCTACTCTTAATTTGTTCTATAATTTTGTGATTGCTGCAAGTATTTATACTTGCACATCTGCATTAGGAACAACACAGTGAAATAGCTACAGGACTATAAAACAGAAGGGAATTGTAAGTATTCAAGATAAACGGGTCAGATTCAACAATATTTGATTTTTCACAGGGACAGTGGTAACCAGCTCACTGTTAGGAAGGAAACACTGGGGAAAGACTTGGAAGTCTTTATTTGCATCAACCTGCCAACAGAGTATACCAAGATCACTAACATTACTATCAAAAGAGCAACTGAGTTAATTCATCAACTTCAAAAATTATAACCTAATGAAAAAAAGAGACAAAGAAGAAACTAGTGCATAAGACTTAGAAGAAGACAAGAAAATGGTCTATAGAATACTTCAGCCCAAATTCCATGTTTTATCATTGGGCTTCAAGGAGAGCTCAAAGCTGTCAGAACAGATTGTGTCCCATTCAACCACATGTTCTTCTTTCAGTTCCAGAGTGATGTGATGAGAAGTCACTCCATGTCCTCTAATGATATCCCTCAAATGAAACTACTATATATGAACACCAACTGCTTGGCTTTAATAGCATATATAAACAAATAAAAATTCGTATTTCCTATAAAGGTACATATAACCCTAACAGAGTGCAGAGGAAAACCACAATTACTCAATATTAAATAATATTTTTAACATTCTAAGCAGAAAATTACGCAGAATTAGCATACTTGGTGTGAAAATGCCTAATCAAATCTCTTGTTTCTTCATGCCTTGCCACTACAGTAATGGTAAACTAGTCACTTCCTTCCACCTGCAACGAGCAGTCACACACTTCAGGTGTCTTCAGGGTGTTTACAGCCTTTCTTTCAAAACCACACAAGACTACTTATCCCTAAGAAGTTGTTGAGGGAAGCGATGAGGGGGCCATTTGTATCAACAATTATAGGAGTCCAGCAAATAGAGAAGTTTCCACTTCAAGAGCTATTGATCAATTTTACATAAAGTAGTTCAAATAGCAATTTTAGAAGAAAGCAATTGTGACTTGCTTATCAAACCCAATCTGGCAGGTCTGAGACAAACAGTTAAAGAACATGTTGGACGGAACATCCTCAAAACCATAGGGAGAGTAGCAGACATGGAGAAGGGCACAAAGTTGAGGAGTGGAAGGGGGAATTTGTCTGGCAGCATTTAGGCTTCCCTATCATTGGGAAATAGATGATAGAGGTTTCAGAACAGCAGTTTTAGACAGTGTTTCACTTCAGATATCTAAGTCCTTTCTGGATCCTAACTTTAACCTGGGTGTTTACTTCAACTCCAGAAAACACACAGACAAGAAGTCTCTCATGGGGAACTCCAACTACCTGACATCTGTTGGAGGAGAGAGGCAGTCCAGAGTGTTCCTGGAATATCTTGGTGACAATTTCCTTCTCCAAGTGATTGAGGTGCCAATGAGAGGTGCTATGCTGGACCTTGTACTCACCAAGAAGCAGCTCAAGGGCAGCCTGGGCTGCAGTGACCATAAATGGTGGGGTTTGAGATCCTTGGGACAACAAGGAGGGTGACAACCAAGCTCACTACCCTGAACATCAGAAGAGCAGACCTGGTTCTCAAGGATCACCTTGGTAGAGTGAGAGGGGATAGAACCCTGGTAGGAAGACAGGCCCAAAAGAGATGGATGATACTCAAGGTTTGTTCTTGAGCCTGGAAGAAACAAAGAGGAAATCAGGGAAGGAGGCCAGGAGGCCTGCATGGATGAAGGAGGAGCTCCTGGACAAATCTAAACACAAACTGGTATCTTACTGAGTGTGGAAACTGGGAAAGGTACTCTGGTATGAATACAGAAATATTGTCCGAACAGCCAGGGAGATGTTTAGAAAAGCTAAAGCACCGGCAGAAGCAAACGTGGCCAAGGACATCAAGCTTTTTAGGTACATCAGCAATAAAAGAAAGACTAGGGAAAATATGAGTCCACCCAGGAGGGATATAGGAGACCTGATTACCCACAACATGAAGATGATTGAGGTAACTCAAGGTTTTTTTGCTTCAGTCTTCACCAGCAAGTTCCAGCCATGCTGCCCAAGGCGCAGAAGGTGAAAGCGGGACAATCTAGGTCAGGATACACAGCTTTAAGAATGAAAATAAACCCTGTGACTTTCTCTTGCATAAACTGGACCATTTTTCAGTGGCAAGCAGTGACCCACCTCAGGTGTTGGTACTGGGACCAGCATTGTTTCAACATCTTTGTTGGTGACAGGGACAGTGGGACAGAGAACATCCACAGCAAGTCTGCTGAAGACACCAAGTTGTGTGGTGCAGTCGATTCACTAGAGGGAAGGGATGTCATCCAGAAGGACCTTGACGGGCTTGAGAGGCAGGTCTGTGCAAACCCCATGAAATTCAACAAGGCCAAGAGCAAGGTCCTGCACAAGTACAGGCTGGGCAGAGAATGGATCAAGACTAGCCCTGATCTTAGTGGACAAAAAACTCAACATGACCCAGTAATGAGAGCTTGTAACCCAAAAAGCCAAACGTCTCCTGGGCTGCATCAAAAACCAGCAGGTCAAGAACCAGCATGGTTCTCTCCTTCTGCTCAGCTCTCATGAGATCTCACCTAGAGTGCTGTATTCAACTCTGGAGCCCCAACACAAGGTGTGGGTCAGTTGGAACAAGTGTAGAGAGAGCAAATAAGTTGATCACAGGACTCGAAGCCATCTCCTACAAAGAATAGCTGAGAGAACTGGGGCTGTTCAGCCTGGACAAGCGAAGCCTCTGGGGAGACCTTACAGCAGCTTCTCGGTACCTGCAGGGAGTCTACAAGACCGAGAGAAAATTTTAACAAGGGTATGTACTGACAGAACAAACAGGAATGACTTTGAGAGAAGGGTTAGATTTGATGTTGGGAAGAAACTCCTTACTGTGAGGGTGGTGAAGCACTGGAACAGGTTGCCCAAGGACATTGTGGACTCCCCATCTCTGGAGGTATTCCAAGACCAGGTTGAATGGGATTCTGAACAACCTG
>WEIV01001390.1:75143-90808 GCA_013390005.1 Calyptomena viridis
ATCACCTTGGTAGAGTGAGAGGGGATAGAACCCTGGTAGGAAGACAGGCCCAAAAGAGATGGATGATACTCAAGGTTTGTTCTTGAGCCTGGAAGAAACAAAGAGGAAATCAGGGAAGGAGGCCAGGAGGCCTGCATGGATGAAGGAGGAGCTCCTGGACAAATCTAAACACAAACTGGTATCTTACTGAGTGTGGAAACTGGGAAAGGTAGTCTGGTATGAATACAGAAATATTGTCCGAACAGCCAGGGAGATGTTTAGAAAAGCTAAAGCACCGGCAGAAGCAAACGTGGCCAAGGACATCAAGCTTTTTAGGTACATCAGCAATAAAAGAAAGACTAGGGAAAATATGAGTCCACCCAGGAGGGATATAGGAGACCTGATTACCCACAACATGAAGATGATTGAGGTAACTCAAGGTTTTTTTGCTTCAGTCTTCACCAGCAAGTTCCAGCCATGCTGCCCAAGGCGCAGAAGGTGAAAGCGGGACAATCTAGGTCAGGATACACAGCTTTAAGAATGAAAATAAACCCTGTGACTTTCTCTTGCATAAACTGGACCATTTTTCAGTGGCAAGCAGTGACCCACCTCAGGTGTTGGTACTGGGACCAGCATTGTTTCAACATCTTTGTTGGTGACAGGGACAGTGGGACAGAGAACATCCACAGCAAGTCTGCTGAAGACACCAAGTTGTGTGGTGCAGTCGATTCACTAGAGGGAAGGGATGTCATCCAGAAGGACCTTGACGGGCTTGAGAGGCAGGTCTGTGCAAACCCCATGAAATTCAACAAGGCCAAGAGCAAGGTCCTGCACAAGTACAGGCTGGGCAGAGAATGGATCAAGACTAGCCCTGATCTTAGTGGACAAAAAACTCAACATGACCCAGTAATGAGAGCTTGCAACCCAAAAAGCCAAACGTCTCCTGGGCTGCATCAAAAACCAGCAGGTCAAGAACCAGCATGGTTCTCTCCCTCTGCTCAGCTCTCATGAGATCTCACCTAGAGTGCTGCATTCAACTCTGGAGCCCCAACACAAGGTGTGGGTCAGTTGGAACAAGTGTAGAGAGAGCCAATAAGTTGATCACAGGACTCGAAGCCATCTCCTACAAAGAATAGCTGAGAGAACTGGGGCTGTTCAGCCTGGACAAGCGAAGCCTCTGGGGAGACCTTACAGCAGCTTCTCGGTACCTGCAGGGAGTCTACAAGACCGAGAGAAAATTTTAACAAGGGTATGTACTGACAGAACAAACAGGAATGACTTTGAGAGAAGGGTTAGATTTGATGTTGGGAAGAAACTCCTTACTGTGAGGGTGGTGAAGCACTGGAACAGGTTGCCCAAGGACATTGTGGACTCCCCATCTCTGGAGGTATTCCAAGACCAGGTTGAATGGGATTCTGAACAACCTGGTCTAGTGGAAGGTTCCTTGCCCATGGCAGGAGTACTGGAGTTAAACTTTAAGGTCCCTTCCAACCCAAACCATTCTATAATTCTGTATTTATCCACCCAGTCATGGAAACCACCAGCAGAACAATCTCCATAGCACTATTTAAATACTATGACAAATAACGGAACTAAACCAAAATCTGAACAGTATATTATCTCATCTAATAAAAATGATCAAAAGTTTTTTTCTTCTTATCTCAAATGGTGGTTCCATGCCTGCTTTAGTGCCATTTAGTCAAATGCTGACACCAAAAGGATCAAGCAGCACTTTTCAGAATATCCAGAAATCAAAAGTCCCAGCAGAAACAGTTAAGCTGACAACACAGATTCACAAAGCTTAACTGCTCAACAGTAAACATGTTGTGGGTTCTTTTTCTTTTAATACTAGTACTTATTTATCAGTAAAAGTTAAACAATGTCATAATAATCAGTGCAAACAAACAACTGTTCTCACAAGGCAACATTACAATTTCACAACTGCTTTTTTACGTAGATTTACCCACTGTGCAAAGACATTTGACAAACAGGCTTTCAAAAAATAGCAAGGGATCATACCACTTTTAAAAATCCTATTTTTTAAATTATAAATGCTGACGAATTAGCAACAATGTTGTAGAAGTCCACTCAAGACAGAATTCTGTTTAAACAGACAGACACTCTAATCTAAGCCAATGCTGAAAACTTTCTAAATATAAGTCAGGATATATAGCTTTAAAAATGAAAATAAAACCTCTGACTCTGTCTTGCATAAACAGCACCATTTTTCATCTAGCTGTTGTATTAGTTCCTAATTGACCATGCAGCATTACGAGAGAAAAAAGTTCAATGTTTGTACTTGTAAATCTCCAGAAAGTCATCTGTTAACTGATGAAAAAAGGCACAGGGGATCAGGTTAAAGCCCAGCTCCTGGAGCTTTCACCTTGTATTATTTATATGAACAGAGACCGACTTCTGCAGAAATGCTTAACTGCTAAAACATTGTAAATGGAAGAGCATCTTAACTGGACATAAATTGATAGCATAGGATAAACTGTTGAATCAAACAAGAGCTCCTAAGTTACTCTGAAAAGCATAGCAGAGAGAAGACTGTTTCAACCAAGTACAAAGAAATTATTAAAAAAAATCAAGGACTTTTTTCCACAAGACAGACTAGAGCACTCTGAAACCTGAAAAAAGCCACAGCATTTATTTAACACTCTTTTCTTCTTATGACATAAGGCAAATATACTAGATAATACACTTTCAAGCTACCAATCTATACATTTTATAGACACTGACTGTTTCATGTAGCACACAGCTTTCTCTCGAAGTGTACTTAGTATCAAAAATGCAACAGACCCTATACAAGCCCATTCTTAGCAACTAAAGTAATTGTCATCATTGTCTGTGCCTTTGTAATTACACTAACAGTACTATTTTCTAAATAAATAAAAAGAAATGCACTTACAGACCTATCCTGAGATCATAAATCTATAGATTTTGGCAATAAAAAGCTTCTACAAAGCACTAAGTCTCAGTGCATTTCAATGGCATTTAGAATGGTTATATCTCTAAAATTGATTTAAAAACTTGGAAGTTTATTAATATATTTCTTAGAAAAGAATGTTGAGAGGTATTATTTAGGGGTTTTTTTAATCCCTTGACCATAGACCTCTACCCCTGTTAATATATGCCCATATACACATCAAATCAAGTGGGTTACCTCGGTGAGCATTTACCAACATTCATACAGGTTTCAATTTCAAATCCTCACAACACTGTGTGACGATGACTAGAACCAATCAAGTGAATCATTAAACAGGATGCTGTACATTGAGTGTTTAGTTAAATATGAATGCAGCACAATATCTCAAGTGCCTTATCCCATCCTTCCTGTAGCCTAATAGTTTCTACCTTTAAACAAACTGGTCCAAGTAAACCAAGATATTAAATACAGTTTTCTATTTCTGATTCACTAAATGCAAGAGATATCTTTCCTTAACAAACTATCAGGTGATAATATTTTGAAATTCCATCTGTAAGAAACAATTCAAAATAAAGAATTGCAATTCTTTTGCCTCAATGAACTAGATTATTTTCTTTTGGAGAAGTCACAGGAGTTTGGTGGGCCAACACAGACTCTAGCCTCTCTTTTACACACCCATAAACTCAACTCTTAAACAAAACAGAAACTTAATCACTATTCTGAAGCTAAACAACAAATCCCCAAAACATCTTTCACCCTAGTTTAAGTAAATACCTTTAATGCCTAATAGCAAAGAAGAAAACTCATACTACTAACATGTAGCATCAAGCCATGGTAGAGCTCATCCCTGACCTTGAAAAAAGCCTATCTTGGTATACTTCAGGAGGGAAAAAAAAAAAAATTTCTGTTAATGCTGTCATAAAGCCCAGAATTAATTACTAAAAATCATTACTGTCATGTTAAAAGCCCTCACAGTGACAAGAATGAATTAGCAGGGGACAGAAAGTAGAAAGACAAGTAATGCTAAAGAGGTCATCTCCACAAAACACTGCTGGGAATGCAAATGCCTAAAGCCTTGCGTGCTCATTAGTATTGCTCATTGCAATGCTCTCTATGCAACAATTTACCTGCTTTCCTTCACTCATGTACAACCCATTAAGACAACCCCCTTCCTTATAAATACCTATCACTCACCCTACAGCATGCTGGCTCTCCACAGAACTCTATTAGTAACTACTGGTGAAAAAAAAATCTGCAGGGATGGACAAAACTGTTGTGCTAAATACTGCTCTGCTAATAGTGCATTGCTTCCAGTGTAGGCAAGACAATACACTACCACAGACAACAACCTAGAGGAACTGAAGTTTCAGTCCTGGAGAAAGGAATGTACTCTTAAGAATTATTTTGTGTGAGGGGAAGAAGGAAAAGGCAAATTTCACCAACTGAATAGAGGAATTGTTAAAAACTTGAAGTGATTAGTATCCCTCCTTGACTACAGGGTAAATAAAAATAAAAAATTTCCTTAAGAAATTCTACAGAAAGTGTGACCGTACATGTTCACCAGAAACTTCTCTGAATCAAATAGCAATTCGTACAACTTAGAGATTTATAGAAATCATAAAAGGTAAACATTATTAACATAAAACAAACTTATTTATAACAGAAAAATTGGCTGGCCCATTTCCACCGAGTAAATACATTTTTAAGTTGAGCTTTCAATCAAGTATGATAGGATGGCATTATAAATCAGGAACTGTTCTCAATATGAACTACAGAAATAGCAGGTCTACCAACTCTCTCTGACAAGAGAACAATTTTGGGATATTACAGCAACACCATGAGAAAGGCCAGTGCAGGAACCCTAGAAAGAATCAAAATAGAAATTCTCTCTCTGATCCTTGAAGAGACTCAATGGATACAAACAGCAGGTTATTTTCAAATAATTTACTGCAAATGAGAATCATATGGTTAGAACATACTTGGAGAACATAGCTGGGCACAGTACTACTAAGTTCTTGACATAGTTGGATTTTTTTGTTAACAAAAAACATAGTCTTGCAGAATTTGTCAGCAAATCAACTCAGATTCCTCATTACCATTAAATTACATGGGTCAGGTATCTCACTTCAATTGAGAAAGTACAGTACTGACTTCCTAACTTAAGGACACAGATTGTCTAACATTAACCCAAATTAAACATTATAAAAGTAAAAACCATCCATCAGTGAAACACAAGAAACTTGTTCATTATGAACAATTAAACCTTAAGTCATTACTTGAGAGAGGTCAGCTGCCCTTCCCCATAATCTCCAGCACTCACAATGGCACCATCATCTCACTGCCATTGCCCACAGTTGGCCCAACTTGGATCTGTGCCTAGCTTGCTGCCTTTTGTTTTTTCTCCCCCATCCATTTTTAAATAAAACTCCTTAGATTAATTCATAAGAGAACTATTTTCCTGTCTTGACTAGGTTCTCATTTGCAAACCACAAATTTTGCTTTGACTTGCTAGAACTTCCAGCAAGCACATGCAACCACTACTGCTCTGGAGAGTGACCTCAGATTATTTTCACCTCACAGATATGGTGAATGGCTCAGTGAGCCAGAAGCTAAAGCACCACCATGCTTCAGAATACCTTCTTTACAGAAGGATAAATTTTAATAAAAATGTCCCTCCAAATCACCCCCATTAACAACATAACTTGCTTAGAGCATCATGCTGCTTCTGCCAACCACTAACAGCAAGACTGAGCAGTGTTGGTTACTATGAGAACACTTCACATCAACCTAGGTGTGCTTTCCTCCTCCCCCACATCCTTATACTACTCAGCTACAGTAGAAGAAATGGATATTCTAAGTATTAAGTACAATTTAACTCCCCTTTGCACAAATAGCTTTTTCTGCTACTGAGCAGAAGTATTTCAGAAGACATTCTATTAAATCTAGTTAATGCACCATCAGTTCAGTTGTAAAAACATTATCTATATACATCAAATATTTTCCAAAAGAACAAAACAATTTTAAAAGAATTATGTGCTAAATGAGCTATTCATGTTTTATATCTGTCCAGATTGCCCTACAGCTTTTATACTGTGATAAAACTTGCCAACAAATCATACAATACTGGAGAATCAACAGAGAAATTTACTGGATATGCAAAAGGAAAGAGAAATTGAGGGAAATTCCAGTATGAATCACCACTGAAGATCCTTGGGAGGGGAATGAGAGCAGAAGAGAAAAGAGAAATACAGAAATAATTCCTCCTATAAAGAATGCTTTTCTATTGAAAACTAAACCACACTTGGAAAGAGCAACTGTGGATTCCTTAGACAGATGGTGTCAATAGATCTATTAGTCACTTTGGCAGCAGCAACATGGTGATGGGGTGTACAAAAAGCCACTTAAAAACTCAACATAAGCAAAAGAGAAGTACATTAAGAAGTTTATTCAACTCTCCAATTCAAGACACTTCTTTGTACACATCCCACAAAAGTAGCTACTGTTAATGGCAGAGTTGCAGTTTGTCCTACAGTTTTACACACTGTGGTAGACAGGGACTTACAAAACAGTTGGCCTTCCCAGGTGAAAAGCTCAGACCTGACGCCTTTCCTGTCAAAGTCCCTCTGCTGCACCTTTGTTTTTGCACAGGAACTGACAACACGCACACATTGATATAACATTTCAAGTTGGAAGCCATGGTTGCTGATCCTCTCTCTCTGCTGCTGCAGGACACCTGCTCCTACTCACACGATCACAGACCGATTTAGGTTGAAAAAGACCTTTAACAATAGAGTCCAACTAGCACTGCCAAGTCCACCACTAAACTGCATCCCCAAGTGCCACATCTACACATCTTTTACATACCCCCAAGGACGGTGACTCCGACACTCTCTTGAGCAGCCTGTTCTACACAACCCCTTCTGTGAAATTTCTCCCCAGCCAATATTCAACCTAAACCTCTCCTGGCCCAGCTAGAGACCATTTCCTCTTGTCCTGCCACTTTTTACCTGGAAAAAGAGACCAACCCCCACCTGCTTATAATCTCCTTTCAGGCAGCTGTGGAGTGGGATAAGGTTCTCCCGAGCCTCCTCTTATCCAGGTCCTCTCAGCTGCTCTTCATCACTTGTACTCCAGACCCTTCCCAGCTCCATTGCCCTTCTCTGACACACTCCAGCCTCTCAATGTCTTTCTTGTAGTGAGGCGCCCAGAAATGAACACAGGATTTGAGGTGTGGCCTCACCAGTACCAAGTACAGAGGGACAATTACTGGTCCTGCTGCCACACAGGCCAGGCTGTCATTGGCCTCATCCACCTGGGCACGCTGTTGGTTCATGTTCATACTTCATTAAATTTTAAATAACCAACTCTTAATTCTTAAATGCTTCCATTTTAATTTATCTGGTTTAATCCTCTGAAGTGACAATCCAGAAATGTCTGATGCCAAGAGAAATAAATGAGACATTTTGAAAGCACATGAATTTGGAATCCTTCATAGAACCTGAAATCTTCTTGGTTAGTTTCTACTGAGAGCAACTCTCGCATGAAGAAAGAAACCCCACCATAAATGAAGTAAAATAAAAAAAAACAAAACAAAGCAAAAGATTTTGGAATTAAAATATTACTAATATAACAATGTATTTTCATAAAAATTGGTAGGTCAAAAATAGCCAGACTTTGACAGAATAGCTAAATGCATTAGGAACAAAGTCAACTTCGTATTTATGCAGAATTACATATTAGCTATTAAACGGCATTGATCTGTTCAAGTTCAACAAGTGTATGTTATTATACTCTACTAGAAATTTAATATACATATTAGAAAACTTAAAATACATATTCTTAGGATTACTCATCTTCCTCACTGTTGGTTCACTGATTAAAATAAGCTGTAGAAATAATGTTAAACAGTCCTTTTGGTGGCAAGGAGCTAAAAGATGCACTTCTAATTCTCAGAAATATTTAGAATATTTAGAAAGTCATAGTCTATCCCACTGCCCTACTTTCTCTCTCCAATAAGAAACTAAACTGAAATAAGCAGTAGTTAAATTCTGTACTTTGAAGTGGAGGCAGATGTTTAACACAGAACACTCATCCTGAAAGAGGACAGACATTCTGATAATCTTAATTGTTAGCCATGTAAAAAGGAATGCATAAGCCAAACAAAGACAAGGTTTGTCTTATCACAGGCAATGCATACGGTCAGAAAACTCCTTGGAAAATGGTCAAGAACTAAGAGTAGAAAAACTATAATTTAATTACCCACAACAAAGCATTCCACCTGCCTAGCACGAAATCTGAGTCATAGAGTTGCTGTTTTAATTACAAAAGGTTCAGTGGTTATAACTATGCCTGCACTAGCATGGCAAATGTATCTTCAAGAATGTTTTCCCTCTCTTTGTTACTGTGTTAGAAGGGAAAGCTCTTCTGAAAGAATCCATAGGGCACACTTGAAGACAGGCAACAGCTCCTGGAGGCAAGTACATAGTCATGCTCAGGTTAGGGGAGGCACTGAGACCTTAACCCACTTGTGAGATCTCAATCTGACCAAACAATACGCAGGAAGCACAATATATAAAATACCAGAGCTCCAAAAGCCCTTTCTGCTACTATCTGTCATTAGTAAAGAAGTCTATCTTTCCTTGAAGCTGGATATTGAAGTGTAAGCTGCAAACCCCTATCACTCCACATGAGGATATTCTTAGAGGATCAGTTGATATGATGGACCCAATGGGGAACCATCATCACCTTTACAGTGCTTGCCATGAAAATCAATTATAATGGGTATAGATAGGCACATATAAGAATTTGGGTTTTTTGCATTTACATAGGATCTTAATCCAAAAAAGGTGGAAACCACTTGTTACACACTATTTAAGACTAGTGCTATAAACAATTTGTAAAATACTACACTCTTACTTTCATCAATCTCTTATAAAACTGAATTCCAGACATTGTGCATGTGTGTGTTTTGAAGTCAGCTACCTTTACTTGAAAAATAATTTGCTTTCTACTGAACCACAACCTGACAGAAACACACACACAAACAAAAAGGCAGCTCCTGGCACTTCCTGCTGTTTATACAAAAGGTAAGGGTAATACTGCTCTGTAACCAGTATGTTATGCTAAATTTTAATTCGCTCAGTCTTATGCTGTTGAATGGAAAGAAAAGGAATAGGAGCAGTGTGGCATTGTGTTCATACAGAGCAGATTCGATCAAGGTAGAGCAATAAGAGGAGAGGATGTGGATGCAGGGGGAAGAGTGGAAATTCCTAAGGAAATTCCATAGCAATGTTCCAAGTGGCATCTCAAACAGATACGGAAGGAATCAAACAAAAATGCTTAGCAATATGGATGTTAGGGGTAATGAATTGTCGTTATATATTTTTTAAAATGGCTATTCTAATGGAACAGAAACTACATTTTATAAACAACATTCTCCTATCAGAAGCTTCCCAAACTGTAAAAAGTTGTTTAAATACACGTATGAAACTTGCTTATTTTAATAACACTTTAAGAAACTTAATTTTTTCTTTAGGGCTGAATATTTTCTCAGAGAAAACATTCCCCTCTTCTCTAGCATGCCTAAACTTGCATTTGTAATGAAGGAGACAGGCAGGAGTAGAGGATTAAAGGCCTATCTAAAAGAAGTTGCTGAAAATTGGCAAAACTATTGGCTATTCATGAGATGTGCTAGGGCAAAAAAAAACAAAGTCACAATAGACTAATATTTCTACATTATGCAGGGATTAATCTATTTCAAATAACCAGGCATCATGAATATAAAATATGTCAGTTTGTGATCTGGAAGAACTAGTACATCCTTTCACCTATCTCAGAGAAGGAATTTAAAGCAACACAGATTTTGGAAGGAAGAAAGAGACGTTTTTACCTCAGGACAATGAATTTGAGTTTGGGACTTAAGGATCCAATAATTAGTCTAGCTTTGTAGAAAAAAACACAAGTATCAAAGAAAAAAACCATAATTACCTATTTTCTTTAAGAAACATTCCTTATTATATAGTAAACGCTGCTACTCAGTTTTATTAAGAGCAATATATTTTTATGTTCAGGATACACCAAAATAATACAGTAGAGTTTATTTCCTTTCTACACAAGCCTTTGGAGAAAAGGCAACATAAATGAAGAAAGCTATCCAAGATAGAGTCATGAGCATCTGTATTCAGCTGTAACACATTCCAAGCAGATATGATATTTCCTATACAACTCCAAAATAATAGAGTAGTAACAAACACCAAGGCATAAAAGCAATAATTTTTGTTGTTAGTAATAACTCTCCTCTTGTACAAATCCAAGTCACATTCCCAACTAGATCTTTTAAGTATCCAAACCTTATCATGGGAAGAGCATTTGTAACAATTTAACAGTTGAGTGTCATGTTTACTGTAATATATTTCATCAGGGAAGATTAAGTGAAGTGAATGTCCAACACTTCTCAATAATTGCGAATAGAAGATAAATGCAGTGAAGATAGATTAAGAATTGTCTTTTTCTTTTTTAACACTATTGCATATTCACATGGAAATAAATATACAGAGAAACAAACAGAACTGGTGCTTCAGTGTTAAAGGATATATAAAATATTTATCCCTAACACAACATTCCTTCAACTGTGAGACTGAAACCACTTCCTTATGATGGCAAGATAATATTGGCTACACTCTGATTTTCTGTTCATGTTGTTGAATGAAGTCTTGTTCCAAGGCTACACCCAACCAGGTAAAATGATTTCAGAAGTCAGTATGTAGCTGTTTTAATGAATCTTGTTCTTCAGACTCTATCAAGTTCTTTCATGCTAGAAATAGTCCTTAAAACCCCAAATACAGCTAGAGTAGCATCTACTTTTTATTAAAGCCACATAATTCAAGGTGGCCAATGTATCAGAGGCCTAATACAGAGGGGAATTAATTAGCTCAACTGCTGAATGCTTCCCAGATTGCTATTGCTTCTGATGAAAAGTACTGTGGGTACTGTGATCTTCTTCCATGGCGTCCTAATTGGTGATTTCTTAATCCCATTAAAACCCAACCTAAACCTTAGGTTAAACAGGTGCCCATTTACTCTAGGTCAAATCAAAAGAGCACATAAAAGCATCTTTATTCAGTCAATGCAAAACAAAATCCTGCTTGATTAATCTTTCCAGATTCCAGCTAATTAAACAGAATGCTTAGACTCTATCCTTAGATAGATCTTCTGCTATCCCACACATAACACAATAGCAAGAAGTTGTGAATACATGACATAAACGGCTATTTAAATGTACAGTTTCCAAAAGAACTCATTTAAATATTGTGATCCCCTAAATCAGGTTCCAATTCAAAAGTAAATCCATCTCACTTTTCACCTTTTTCTGCTCCTTTATGATCAAAATGCTTTTAAGTTTCAAGTTTTTGAGTCCCGATGCTTATAAGCCAGGTATATTTATCTCTGAAAGTGAGGCATACCTATGAAAACTGGCAAAGTCTACATGCAATCTTTCAGGTGTGTGTGCACACTAGCACACCTTTCAACACTTCACACAACTGAATTGCAGAAACATTCCTAGAATGGCTTGGGTTGGAGGAGACCTTCAAGGTCATGCAGTTCCAACCACTGTGCCGTGGGCAGGACACCTTCCCGTACTACCAGGCTGCTCAGAGCCCCATCCAAGCTGGCCCTGAAGATTGTTTCTTTTAGTTTAATTCAAGTCAGAAACAAAGAGGCCTCTACTGCTCTGCAACAACACAGAAAACAAAGTTTAGGAGGAAAGGAGTTTGGTCTGACACCTGCCCTAAAACAGGGCATTAGCCTTCAAGACTGCCAAGTCATTTCACTGGGTACAAATATTAGCAAAATTGCAGTATTCACACTGACAATATTTAACCCAACTTCTTAAATAAAAATGGCTTTTGATCCTACCTTATCCCCAAGGGTATTACTTCATATTTTAAAAAAAATTAACTTGGTATGTAACTAAAGACTAAAACAGTAATTTCCTACACTACAACATACATAAAGGCATCGTTTTGCTTAACAGTTGCCAGGGAACTATTCACATTCCAAAACATACCAGATACATTATATAATACGACTTTCAAAAAAAAAAAATACATACGTATTTTAGAGACATACCTTAACATGTTCAAAGAAAAGTTAACTCAAGCTGTAATTAAAATAAGTAGGGCAGGGCAAGCAAGACGTCTGGGATAGACTGCTTAAAAAAGGAAAAAAAAAAACAACTAAGCCAAGCATTAAGTGACAGAGCAACCACACAACCAACCAAGTCAAACCAAGAAATTCTTTGTTGTTACCTCCCACATCACTGTCCATGTTAAGGAACCTCAAATCAGGAAGGCAGGAACTGCTGAGGAAGTCTTGTGTATAAGGCTCTTTTCTGATTAATTAGCAGAGATCACATGTCACTGAGGACTCTGACTCAAACCCTCCATCACCTGCACTATCACACTTGCTGTGTTAAACACTGCTTCACAATCTGCTGACATCTAAGTGCCTTCAAATCCCCACTGACATGGACATAGAAAATGAGTTCCTCATCAGCAGGCACACAGCTCAGGGCAGACCTTTGGAGCACCACCTCTGCTGCTGTCCAGCAGATGTACAGAAGGCAAGAGAATTCCCATGCTGTGAAGGAGATGCCGAACAAAACAGGTACCTGTGAGTATGTGTGCTCATTAGAGACAGACTTAGCTCTGGTTTGTAACCCTTGAGCATTTAAGACCATGCTTAAGTTACCCTGAACATAAAACTACACAGAAACCTCAGTTTTCTTATAGAGAGATGGTAAAAAAAATACTAATAAATCTTGCTGTGTATTTGGCTACATCTTTCTTTACATCCCCTGAATTCATACAGCTAGGATATTAAATATCTGATAATTTAAAGATTCTCTGACAAATGGCAACCAGTCTTACACAGTTAACCAAGACGCAACCTGGGAATACCAACCATTCACAGAAAAAGATAAATAAAAACAATGTGATGATATTTGATAGCATTTGGAATTACCCAGAAAACATTCCAGGCTAAACACTTCATTTGAAGTGCCTGTGGAAGGAAGAAAGTAGCAAAGCTCCTTGTACTCTTGATATGAGAGGCAGCATTTTGCATACAGTAATTCTTTTGCTTATTGCAAGTCTTCCCTGATTATGTGTTTATGAATATTTAAAAAGTAAAATGCTGCCTTATTCCTGGAGCTATTTGATCACAAAAACAGGAAATACACATTAAAGAGTAAAGATTTGACATAGTTGCACCTAGTGTACATACACAGCAATCAGTACGCAAAGCACCTCACAAACTTCAATATTCTGCTTACTGGGGGAAACAAAGCACTGGGCAATAAAGAAATGCAATTGAAACTGAAAAAATAATTTTTTCCATCATGCAAACAATTAGAACAACATTAAAACTAAGTAACCCCAACATCTCATCAGTTGGAAGAGTTTAGTCTTAGAGTCCGTGGGTAGAGCTGATGGACAACAACAAAACCAAGTCATTTGGCATCTTCTTTCCTCATTGAATGCACACTTTTCCAATAGATATGTATGCAGTATGCTATGGAATTAAGTTTCTTCCTCTTATTTGCATGTTTTTTTAGTGCACAGTCTAGTACTAAAAGCATCTGATCCCTCTCTGAGACTTACAGACAGCATTACTTGATAACATTACATTAGGAAACTCTAATGGCTTAGTTGTTCTGATATGGTTTTTACAGTCACCGTATTTGTCATCCAGCTCACCAAAATGAACACAATTTTCATTTGATCTTTTTGAGCAACAGAAAATTTTAAGTGCTACCAGTCTTGAAATTATATTTGCACCTATAAGGATCAGGCTGACCCAAGCCTGTCTTCAATGAAGTAGTTTTGAAAGGACACAGCTGCATCCTCTGATCCTCACCAAAAGTGTAACTAGTCCCCCTCCTGTTCCTTCTGCTATGCAAGAGCATCAGGTAAACACCAACTACAACACAGCAAAGTAAGCTTTTGGGGCAAAACACAGTGTTTATTTCATTTTCATTGGACAGATCAAAACCCCTGGGATACATGATGCCTCTGTTCTGTGAGCAGTGCAGGGCAAACGTTTGCAGTTTCCACTAAAAGCAATCTTCAGCCTCCACCACCTAGGATGTGCCAGTTATCAGTCATGATGAATTCTGACTGACAGCTTTGTGCTGTGAAGTGATACCCACTCATTTTATTAGTAAAGAGGAGATCTGGAGTAAGAAGCTGAAATACCTATTATCTCTTTATTTCCAAAACAGCAACAGTTTACAAACTTTCTGTTTGTGATTAGAATTCTACTTGCAATAAACATCATTGGGATGTAAGAAAGTTAACGTCTTCCTCAGAAGACAGGGAGAGGAAAACAAATAGAAAACAAACTGGTTTGGAACTTCTCTTGCGGAATAAGGACTTGCCTTTGAGTTTGCCAGTTGCTCATCTACTTGGGCAGATTCTCAAGTGAATTAAATTAACAGTGGCTCATTGACTTCAATAGAACTACACTTATTTACAGCAGTTAAAGCTGACCTACATTAAAGCAGCATTTCACACCAAGGAAGAGCTGCCCTAGGGATACTTGCAGCCAGAAACTGCAGTGTGTTTCTTCTGAATACTTGATCATTCTGTTGAACACTCATGTTCCTCTTCTCCAAGAGCCTGCAGTGACAAACTGACAGCTCACATAACCAGCCATTTCAAAGTGGGCAGCCCCAGCCAGCTCATAGCTGATGGATGGCTACACAAAGCCTGAGTAACTGCCCTTCAAACTTCTGGGAGGGAGTGGTGCCTGTGCTTGCCAGACTAAGTTATAGAGCTCCATTTTCAATTCAAGTCTTATGGGTTTTGCCAGCCATCCTCCCTTTAACAGTCACAAACGTGTTCTCTCTGGAGCTGGTGGTTCGTTCAGACTGGCTGTGTACTGTAATGAAAGGAGACTCAACACAAACAGAGTCAGAGATGAGGCAGGGAGGAAAAAAACCAAAATGTGTGTCATTCGGGATGGAGAATTGTTAAGATACTTCCACACCCTTGATTTTTTTCTCTAACATGCATAAATATAGGTCTGAATACATAGTACAAGCCACTAATGAAGACGACAACCAAACTCCACAACCAGTGGAACCAAACAAAGATTTAATATACTCAGGGAGGTACACAGCAACATTCAAGGTCAGACTGGACAGGGCTCTGAGCAACCTAATGATGCCCCTGCTCACTGCAGGGAGGAGTTGGATGAGATGACCTTCAAAGGATCCCTTCCAACTCAAAACTATTCTATGACCCTATGACTCAAGAGGATAAGCACATGATTCACGAAGAATAAGCACATGAACTCTGCAGTAAAAGGAAATAATATTCCATGGACATAATTAGAAATAAAAGCCTTCTATGAAGATGTCTCAATTTGAACTAGAGGCAAAACCTGACAACCACCTACCTGCAAACGTCAAGGAATAGGCTTTGGGAAACCTACAGGGATGTTACTGTACAAAGTCAAACACCACAGAATCATTCAGTAGCTACAGGCAACCCCAAGCAAGCATAAATAGAAACCTTACTTCTCATTTTTATCTTCACCTTTCTCCACCAAATGGTTAAAAGAGGATATAGAGGCTGCATCCAAATTTTGATATCAAATGAGAGCACCCCAAATCAAATGAGTTTCTTTTCTTCTGTTTTTTGTCGCTTTTTTTTCCTTTTGGGTTTTTTTGTTTGTTTGGGGGGGTTGTTTGTTT
>WEIV01001390.1:107035-127169 GCA_013390005.1 Calyptomena viridis
CGAAGGTACCGCGGGGCGGCCCCGGCCCCGGGCACGGCACAACCACCGGGGCGGCGGGGGCCACATCGGGCACAAAGAAAGTTCGCTTTCCCCCCCACCCACTCACCCAAAACAAGCAAACACACAAAAACCCTCCGCGGGTCTCCTCTGGCATTCCCGGTGGAGCGAGGGGACAGCGCTTCGCCGGATGATTCCTGATGCCTACGGCCTGGCCGTGCTCCAGGCGTGGACCAAACCTCTAGGAAGAAGCATCCTCAAGTCCTCGCCTCTGTGGCTGGGTGCACTGGCGAGTACTACAGGAGCAGCTCTGGCATGGTCATGCCAGCTTTATCTCACTCCACAAAAGGCAGTGGTGCGGGAAGAAGGTTTAACACACCAGGGGAAAAGGAAGGTGGACTTGGAAGAAATACGGTTGCCAGTAAGACAAATTTCGAGCAGCACCACCTTGCAGCAAGGCTCCAGCTATTCCTAGATTTGATTCATTAAGTTATAAGGACTGAATGAGATGTAAGAAGACATTTCATTTCCAAGCAGTGTGTGGAATATATTAACCTCATTGCAAGCAAGCCTTTTCTTGTAGTGGGATAACAAAACGCTAGAGAAAGAAACTTTATATTCTTCCTGTCACAAGATTTATACGTGCCCCACACTGGTATCAGCCAAATATGTTTGGGTGCTCTCAGCCACCATCAATCGATGCATGCTGGCATGTCATTAGTTTGCCCCATTTGCCTCCCTCATGGTGGCATAGGGCAAACTGGCCAGAAGTCCAACAACAGAAAGGTCCCCTGGGTTGCACCACATCTGTGTTAGTCCACTTTTATGTGAGACCTGTTAAGTCAAATTATCAGTAATGTAAAGCAAAGCTAGTTTACATTGGAAAATCAAGCTCTTGGTTATATGTGTACAGTACATCTATATCAACAGCGACCACACTGGCAAGATTTTCTTCTAAAACTGATGATAATAGATCAAACATTAGAATACTCAAAAGTTGAAAAAACAATCTAGTGTTTTAACATCGATCAGACATTAATTTTTATAACAAAATGAGATTTGTGTCCTACTTCAAACACAGTTAGAAAGCAATCATAACAGTGGAATCAATAGCAGTCAATATTTTTGGATATGACTAGATTTCTTCAAGTTGTACCTAGACAACAATTTATCTTCTGTTTGGTGACCTCATGCATCATTTTGCACTTCATGAAAGAGAAGTGTATTAGCACCTCTGGAGTTAAAACCACACCACAAAACAGTGAAGAGCTCTGAGATAATCCTTGTGATCGAGATCCCAATAAATTAGATTTGAGGTTGTTCTTTTTTAATTAATTTAATAAACAGGAGTCACACGCAGGGCTGAAAATGAGCCTCAAGAGTTCATTTATTTCAGCTCCTTGTTCCGAGATACGGTCAAATATAAGTAGGCTCCCACCAGCAAGTATTTTGTAATCCCATTACTATCCATTTCTAATGACTGAAATTTCATACTCTCCTTAGGTAACTTGTTCCAGTTACTATATAGTCAAATTACATTTTTTTTAAGACTAGACTGAATAGCTTTCAGGAAGAAAACACACCACCAATAACATTTTGAAGGCCTTTTTTTAATTCCTTCTGTGGTATCAATACTTGACAGACTCACATTCTACTATTGATTTAATTGATTGCATCTGTTGAAAAAGCAACCTATAGATCTACAAGTAGGCCACTCTATAGGGAATAAATAGGTTTACATATTCTGTGAATGTACAAAAACATATATGTTATACATATATTATATATATATGTATTTATTTACTCTTAGAGTGTCATTTTTATGTATTCCTGTTTTATATGGAGCTGTCAATAGTCCCTGTAATCTTTAATTATAAACCCATGATTTTTAATGCGTTTCTATGACATATGTATTATCTAGCAACATAAATTAATCCATTTTCTTTGTAACTGACAACAAGTATATACAATGTGTACCTAAGGTAAATAAATAATTTTCCTAATTCCCGGAGTTTTCTTTACCCAAGATAAATCTCTTCCATATTGATTAGTGCAATTGTATGTTTCTAGATTCACACACTTCTTTACTTAGATAACTCAAAAGAAAGAGCCAGTAAAATTTTATGCTGTGTTGAAGACTAGGGTATACTTCCTACTAATTTCAAATTCAGGTGCAGAGAAATTCTAAATAGAGCAGTGGATTAAAGCTCTGAAGCTTGAATGACCTTACCATATGATCATGAGATGATCATAAGTGAAACATTTAAAGCTTTTGTGCCACAGTTACACCAACTTTAATGAGCATCTAAAACTTTTGCAATCACTATAAAGAAATTTTTATCCTTTGAGAAGGACAGAGTGATTCCACTTTAGGTACCTATAGTGAAAGTGCAGAAGAGCTTCAAAGGCTTGTTCAATTTGTACTGTCTCAGATACTTCATAACATAATGTTTAGCTGTCAGTGCTTTCTTACTTCAGAAAAACTGCTAGGAGTGAGTATATACTGCTCTAATTATCTTCCTTAAAATTCATTTAGATTGTAATAATATATAACAGCTGCACGGCTGAATGAATCCCTTCAAATTGTAAGCCTACAGAATTTCATCAGAATGCCTTGTAAGTAATTGACATCATCTTTAATTCTGCAGATGTTCTTACAAAATGTGTGCTATTCAAGCATCCTTATTGTCCTTGATACAGAGACATATATACATATATGTGAGACACATATGTATACTTGTCAGAAAATATTTCTAGGAAAAGAAATATGGCTTTAACCTCTTCAGATCTGGGGGACACTTCTATGAGTATTAAATAGCAGATATACTTGCTGTGTTAATTCTCTAATATTTTTAAGACTTAGACAAACATGTAATTTCTGAGAGAACAGAACTGCTCCTATGCACAAAATTACACATGCTGCCTGCGTCTGAGGCACAGGTGGTCATGAAACAACCAAGGAAAAAAGAAAAGGTTCTACAGAACTGATAGTTGTGATTCAGCAGATGGCACTCTTCCCTCAAAGTGACTGAAATCAGTGCTGTCTCTGATGCAAGAGACAATGTGCTTTGACAGATTATTCATTTTATGTTACCCAGAAGAACCTGAATTTCTGTAAGTACTAGAGATCCCAGGGTACTTCTCTGTAAGGGCAGAGATACGCACATGATGTCTTGGATATGGAGGCAAACACACTCTCTCTCCACAAATCTTTTTGAACTTCAAATGACTCCTGCTTTACTGATCTTAAAACTACTGTGTAGCCTTCAGGTTATCTCTGGGAGCTGGCTGCCAGAAATACCTGTGTCTGTGTGTGTGTGCATTGTGTGATCACACACACTCGTGTCTGCATAAGCTCATGGAGTTTAATCATTCTGAGGATGACTAAATCAGTAACATTATTCTATATGCCACAATTAAGCTTCCATTGACCTCACAGTGAGTATATAGATATAACTAAATTACAAAAACTGTTTCTTCCAGACAGTTTAGGACACCATGGAACTGATCTGTTGGATTATCTTGTAAACTGTCTTAAAAAACTGTTACAAATATTTTTTCCAAATGTAAGCACTAATAGGCCAAAATGAAATGGAAAAATACAAGAAATTATGCATCTCTGTTTATTTGTCTCTAAGCATATTATGGGCCTAAGCCATGGTAGGAATCCTAACTGAAGTCAATAAACATACCTGACAGCAGAACAGCAGAACATTTCAGTGCTATTTTCCAGGTTTCATTAGTAACAAAATGGATTTTTCTATGTTAGAGCTAAACAGGCAGTGAAGTTGTTAAAAAAAGAAGCCCTGTAAAGTGTAGCTGAATATAACAAGTGGATGAATGGCAAAAGGTTGAAAACCTACAGTTACCATATAATTAATTGGGATAATTATTATGAGCAAACAAGAAATGTTATTATTTCCATGCCATATAAGTCAATTTCTCTCTTTCTTGACCTGGGTGGTTACTTTTTAAACATGCTCTTCAAAGATTTTATTTTCTCGTGTTTGATTGCTAGAGCCTTACCATGATTTTGCTTTTACTTACATTAATTTTGGGTTGCAACTCTTATTTGTTTGATGTTACTCCTAATTACACCAGTAGTGAATTCAGACTTCCAGTGTCTTCCACTACATACAACATTCAGAATAGTACTCAGATCATTGCAGAGCAAGGAATACTAGTTATAAAATGTAATATTTTATTGGATGTGATGAATTCATAGATAGAGACCCTAACCAAGCTCAAGCCTTGTTATGCTAGGTGTATAAAAACAACATGATAACAGGTGCTTTCTTCAAAGGATTTATAAAGCATCATTATCAACATAAAGAACTACAAGAAAAATTCAGCGCTGGCATAAACATGCAAAATTCCATTGAAGTTTATCCTTTAATACTCCTTTATATTAGAGGTGAATGTGTCTTTTCGTTTCTGTTCAAAGATGCTACAGCACATCCACACTGGAAAAAAAAAATCACTGAAGCTATATTCCTTCTGTTCTCCCAGTAAAAAATGCTAAAGGCATATTTTCTATTCAGTCTACTCAGCAGACTAGCTCAAATGCTTTTTAAAAATTATTATAATTATAGGAAATATTGCATACAACTTCTGCTTTGTGGTTTTGTTCTTGTTAATGACAAAATGCTAATCTGCTTAATATGTAATTTACATACAAACAACACAGTATTTGTTACAAAGCCAGTGTTATCTCTGATACTACTAAACAAAGAGAGACCTGTCCCCGAAATCTCAGTATTTGCTTTAAATGTTTAACAAATGAGCCATTCAGTACTCACTATCTTCTTGCCTCTATACAAAGCATAGGAAGAGTATGAGAGTGTCACCTAGTGGATTGTTCAGATTGCCTAGAAGAGAGCTAACAAGCCAAATCATCCAAATGGCATTGAACAAACTAACAAAATGAAAGAGAAAGGATTCTTTTTTCTTTATTTAATTACTCCAGGAATTGTAAAGGCTTCAACAGAGCATTATTGTTCTGTAATATCTGCCTTTGGGTTCCCATTCAAGTCACAGAATCTGTTGGCACTGAAAAGGGATGTAAGAATGATGCATCCAAAATTCTGAACAGAAAATTACCTATGTATCTAGATCAGAAGAAGGGTTTAATATTACCACAGACAACCGTTTTAAATTAGTTGCACAACAGTTTCGTTTAAGATCACAAATAATAAGTGGAAGAAATTATATACTGTGCCTGTAGGTTTCATCAATTAGATTTTAAAAGAAGGAACTATTCCATGGTTTTCAACAGGCCATCAAAAAAGGGGGGGGCTTTTAAATGTATTAATTTGAGATTGCTGTATGCATTTATAATTCAAGAATAGTTAAGGTTAACCTTAGCAATCTGGAGATGAAAAGGATTACATAAACTATCCATCTTATTTCTTTGATTGAATTACTGCACATATTCAAAGCAGACGCCACTTAAGAACTGAATACCTGCAGTGAATTAACTCAGTCAAATGCAAAGGAGATACCCAAGCCAGCTCACCCAGTACCATTTCAATTGCATGTTGAAATTTAAAATAACCAGCATACAATTTATAATTGCATGATGAAAGCCTATCTGATCCCGTATATTTAACCTCTTTTAATTAAAAAAATGCTTACTGTAGTTTTAATATGACATTCTGCCCTTGAGTGGAGGAAGGGAAGAAAATAAGGATGGAACTATAAATGATAAAGACATCCTGTTTTCATGCCTAGAGCAAGCATTTTATTACATCCCCTGAAATTTCTGAGTGTATGTTCTGTGACTAGCATGGGAAGAGGAGTAAGTCTTTGCCCCATGATGGTATGCTTGTTTTTTGGTGTCAGAAGTACATCCTACCTGTCGGCAGGCACAGTATGCTACTAGAAGCAGCAGCAAAAATCTTACACTTGCCTTGCTCTTGGTACCCTGCCATGATATGTTTGTTTTAATGAACAAGTGGAACTGCCTTCCTCTGTGTATAATGGCTGGCACATCCTTAACCTTTTCTGCATTTACAGAATACACAGTCAATCTAAAATTCCTTGTGAAATATCCATGTTGAAAAGGTATAAAGACTCCAGCAATCCTTATCCATACTAAAAGCTCTCAAAACCACTTTTCAAGAGAAGTGTGAAAATGAATATTACTTAGTTTAATGAAAAAAAAATGTTTTTCAAGTGTTTCAATAAAACCAAATTACCTCTACTTTTTGAGGCAGGAAATGAAGGAAGAAAGAAAAAAAGATTAGTTAAATTCCTCACCTTCAAAACAGAGATTGGAGCTCTGTTCATCAGAAACATCTTATTCTGCTAGATATTAAATGTTTTCAGGTTCTCAGAAACATTTCTCCTTTCTTTTGGAAATAGAGTTATTGGGGCTTTTCTTTTTAATATATTTTGTTTTCTTGAAACTGTGGGTCTATGTCCTAATGGATTCTGGTAAGTGCCCGGGTGATGTATATTGGGAAGTTCAGTAATAGACACTGATAAAGTACAAAACCTGCAGGGCAAGTAAGGATTACTGCTGAGCGAGAGGATACTGTCAATGAGTCTTGTATACCCATTCATACAGCAGGCTATTTTATTTTAAAACAGTTCCTTCCAGCAGCAGTACCAAGCTCTCATACCACATACATCTCCTTTCACACAGAAGGTGAGGCTGCCTTCAGAATGGGGGGGAAAAAAGAGAAGACAAACTTGAGGGAAGGCCTTGGGCCCCGGCTAAATATTTCATTAAAAAGAAAACTGGTCTTGCATGTGTTCTACTTAAAACCTCCCAAAGGACAAATCTGTCAGGGTATGTCTACATAGTTAGGAGCATCCAATAACACAACTATTCCTCCCACTCTCCGAGACGGCCTGACACGAGCCAGCTCCAATCCAGAAGCTGAGTAAATATTCCACCATAGTGCCAAGGCTGAGCTAACCCAGGTTGTGTCTCAACAGGCCCTATTAGCTGGGGCTCATTACTGTAATAACACGGCTCCATGGCTGCTGCACTGCAGCTGGCTCCGAGCGCCCGGCCTGCCTGTGCGAGGAGCAGCCACTGAAGGATCTGCTCCTGACTGTGCAGACATGCCGTCAGCGTGTTCCTCCTCTTCTTCCCGGAGACTTTGTCTTTTCATTTAAAGCCAGCAGCTGCTTCTCTCAAAAAAACTGCCCTGGCACAAAAGAACATTTAAAAAAATAGTGGGTTAAGGAAGGTGGTGAAGTGCTGACTGCCTCTGGCAGGTCTGAGGGGCACCCCTGTTACGCTGTAATGGCATTTTCACAAGTACAGAGCACAACCTTAAGCAAGCATCACATAGGTATATAACCTTCAATTTCCTCTTCTATCACCTCTTAACAGCGAAAATGCAAGAGTAAATTACACACTGAGCACTGGAGGAGGCTTAAAAAATGCAGCAATCCGCTTTCGAATAAAAACTTGAAAACTCATCCTTCTCTTTCATATAATTGGATGAGTTTTTGTATCTATCGATCAGATAGAATTTATCTGCTTTTACCCTCAACAGTACTGCTGGACAACCAACCTACTTTTTAGCTGGAGTGCACAGTCGGAGCTGCATGGGCTCATAGCCAACCTCAAAGAATGCAACAAGAACTGTAAAATTGTTTTTTAAATCTCAGTGCTGTAGGGGCACAGGACCAGCATGGTAGTTCAGACAGCAAAATCAGACTAAATAAATACTGAGACTGAAGAAAGTCTTAGGCAAAATTTTTATAGACCACAATAGGAGAGGGTGTTATCTGGGAGAATATATACTTGTGATGCTCTTCCACATATGGTTCCTGTAGCTGTAATTCTTAGGTAGGTGAGTAGAAGAGCAGCAGTGATACACAAATATTCTGTGTCAAAAATATAATTTGAAACGTACACCTAGACACAAAGATGAGGAAAATTATTCCAAATAATTTTGCACTACTTATTTAATAAATTATTTTTGATTTTAGCTTCAACTGACATTTTTAAATGTTCGTAATGATGGAGTTGAGAAATTATCACATCTGTGTATTCAAAATTTATAGTATCACATAGAGTTAACAACCTTAGGCCAGGGTAGATTTTCTTGGCATTCAGAGCATTTGCAATGTTGAAACTTATCATATTGCCTTGAAAATGTGATACTTGACAAGAGAACTCTTTCTAACTGGCAGTGAAAACCTGAGTAGAAATTGGAGATACTGCATTTAAACATATTCGCTTGCTTCTCATTACGAACAACTTTATATTTAATTGTAAAATTTTAAATTTGCATCCCAACTTTTAAAAAAATATACACAGTTTTTGGGACACATTTTGGTATGCAGTACTACTTGTGTTGTAATATTTGCAGTTTGATTTAATATAGCAAACGGGGTTTTAAATACCTGATTTTTATGATTATAATGGGAAAATACTCTCATTCAGTTCAATGTGATAAATAAAGAGTCTACATGTCTTTCAGAAAAGTACTTATCAAACCTCCAATATACTTGGTCTGGTCTTGTCTGGATTGATTCCAAAAATACACTTTTAGTGAATTATGCTGTAATGCCCTCTGCTGGTATTGAGCTGGTAAAAACACTTTAGATTTCTTTTGTAGTTAATTGGAAAAGGTCTAAGAATTGTATAAAGACTGAAGGCTCAAACACCGTTAACATCTACCAGTCCCCAGTACTGGTGATATTCTATAAGATGCTTTTAACTAAAAACAGCTAAGTTGATCTTAAGCAATACCAAACTCGACATAAACTTTTTACAAAGTTACCAAGATCTTTCCAGGTTTCAAGAAAGAATATTTATTAAATTCCCAACATTCCATAAAAAATTCCAGAGCTAAAGGAAGAAACTGTTAAGAGCATCAACTGACATTCCTTTATCCTCAAGAAGTTGATACTGCATTACAAATCAAGACTGTGAATATCTTATCAGAATGGTCATGTTAGATTTCAGAACTTCGAATGGCATTTCAAAGCTCTTGGCTTATCTTTTACCTATACAACACATGGCAATAACCATAGACTGAAGCCACTGTTCAAGGAAGGAACTGAATATATGCACTAGGACCTACATTGTAGTTGTGGTTATTATTTTGAATAACTTCTAGGAAAATGGGAATGACAATTTAGACAGTTAAGTACATATATACTGGAGGATCCCACTTAATACTTTTATGGTATGAACACATGAAAAGAACGAAATACTGAAAAACTTAAATTTTTTCTTCCCCATCTTGCTACTGCTTACGGAAAACTTAGTGAGATGCTGCCCATTCCTGAGGAGTTAATTAGTACCTTCTATGAATAAATATCAAACACACAAACACCTTCTATGCATGAAGATTAAACAAGTAATCATTTCTAATGTGCCATATCTTTTGAAGTGTGCTTGGTTAAAATTGCCTTAATTAGATGGGATACTGATAAAAGTAAGGTCTAGGGTGTTCTTGATTTTGTCTTTATGTTCTCTCCAAACCCAGTGAAAATTATAAACCCAGCCCGAATTTGGCATCTTGGACACATGAATGAGATTTTCAAAAGTGCTTTGCAGAGGGGGAGTTTCAATTGCCACTGAAAGAATTCCCCTTGGTATTCTTGAAAATCCCACCCTTAACCCTTTATTAATAATCCCTTGAAAGAGATTTTTGCTTGAAGCCATAAATCTTCCCATCAGATATGCAGGGAGAATCACCAATTAACAGGAGACATGAAGGATTTTCTTGATTACAGTTTGGACAAGCATTTCTCTGGAGAGCTGATGCTTTTGTTCAAAACCAGGCTGTCTCCTCCATGTTTGAGCACGCAATATGTTTCACAATGAGAACCCTGAGAAATTTAGTGCAACAGAAAAAATGGGTATGAATAGCCTAAAATGTCTTCATGAGACAAATTGTTACGAAATAGGTGACATCTTATTGTTGTGTCACAACATCATTTCAGATGTCAAAAACTGCCATCTGAAATTATGCTCTGATTCTGTGGGACGTGATGACAACGGATCCAAATGATGAATACATGCAATGTTGGTAATAAACATGTTAAAAGCAAACATTAGCACTCAAGACTACTGTGTAGATTTAGTCTAATCCTTAGAGGATTTTAGGTTCTTGGATCTGCTGCATCCTAGGCTGGCAGTAGCTTGAGGTGACAACCCACTGCCTGAGAGCAGGTGTGGGAGGCATGCCTGCCACTTTCCAGATATATATGAAAAGCTGGAGTCCATCTGTTTTCTTCCCCAACATTTTAATGATTTACCACCTCTCTTATTACCCATGGTATTAAGCCACAGTTAAGACAAAAGTGGAAACAAATTTTAAACGGCATAATGTAGTTATCTTTGAAATCCGCTTTATTGTGATGAGAACTGTAGTTATTTTTATTTAATTTGTTTGTGTTTATGTTTGAAACTTAACATATTAACTACGGGACACAGATCAGTGATCGGAGTTTTCCTATCAGTGAAATAATGTGATGCCTAACTAGCCTGTGTGAAATTTGCTTCATTGCTCTCTGGCAGACAATGCCCATAACATAGCAGCATAACATGCATGGATCATCTCTTCTCTCTTTAGTCCCAATTATATGTAACCATTTCTTACTTAAAGGTTAGTATTGTGTCCAGTGGCTAAAACAAGACACCTTGAAGAAACAGCCTATCCTTTTACTACCCATTGGATTCAGCATAACCTATTTGTTTGACACTGATTTCGTACTTGAACAGAGAGACTGAGGTCCACAGTGAAAGACTCATCCTACAGAGAGGAGAGAACTCATTTCTAGAATCTTGGTACACAAATATAGGTTGCTGCAGAACTTAAACAATGTCATTAAAGTACAGCAATTATGTAACATCCTCCTCAAATGCTCCCGTGCTTACTGTGACACTACAGAGAGCATAGGACTCAGTTCTGAATAAAAATTTATTAAAAAAAAAAAGTTTACTCTTGGTAAAGAGTAAACTTCAGCTCTTCCAGGGATGGCAGCCGTTTCCATGACACAGCAATCTTCCCTTCATCTCACAAACAGGCACACACAGAAACAAGTGGAATCTTCTTTGCTTGATCCTTACAAATTAAGATAAGATGCTTTTCTGGAAGCCTCAAGCAAATACCAGCATGTCTTATGGAGCCCAGTACAGGGGGTAAATGGGTGAAATTTAAATGTCTTCTAGAAGATTCCATTTGTTAATCAAGTGTTCTTTTTTTTATTTTAATCATAAATGTTACAAGTCATGCAACTGATACTACACAATATATTATCTAGGAAACTCAGTACTTTAAAGTTTTATATACTACAATAAATTTTAAAGATTTTATTTGTCTCTGCAGCTTTAGCCACACCACATCTTGCAAAAGATTCCTTTCTATTCTATTGACAAAAATGAACATGGAGCCAAAACATGATAGCCCATATCCACAAAATGGGAATGAATTACTCCTTTGTCATCCCTTCAGTTTGTGGTTTACAGGCTACAACACAAGCTGATTACATTGATGTTCCTAATTATAAAAGTTAAGAGAATTTTCATATCTTTCAGTGAAGTAATGTCTTCATTGATTACAAGTAAGATTGGAAAACTCACATCTTTTAATGAAATACATAACACAGAGTTGTACTAATTAGAATCACTCATTGCTCAACGAAGCTGCCAGTCAAGTGAAACAAATGCAGCTCAAATATTTCAATGAAATAAGCAATTAACAGTTTTCTACTATGGAGCTTCATGGAATACAAAGAATAAATCACATAAAATAAAGGCAAGACACAAACAACCCACTTTCATGCAGAATTCCAACTCCTGAAAAGGTCTGAAGCCTCAGGCACTTAGAATTTACTGTTCTCATTCAGAGAAATGATTTGCAGACCTAAATGAATATTTTAGGTTTTTTTCTTTGAGTTAAATGATCCATCTGTTTACTAAAACAATTCACTGCAAAGCCAAAGAGGTCATTTCAGGGTAAAACCTCCATCTTAGCAAAGGGTAAACCAAACAGGGTGTCAAGTTGAACTATTTCAAGTATAAAGTAACATCAGATAACGTTTCATGATGGTCAGATTGTATAATCTTTCTGCTCCAGAATTTTTAAGATTGAGATACAAAGAATCATTTTCTTGCAAGGTATTAAATTAACAGATTTATATTTCTATGTCATTATCCCAGTACTATGCTAATTGAATCATTTGAATCAAGCAGCTTATTATTTTCACAGAAAATTCTAAATTAGTTGTTTACATAAATAATTAGAATCTGAAGTTTCTATAAGAAAGGGATAGAATTATTACTTTGCAGTTTCCTGTAACACCATTAAAATTCTCCTACTAGTATGCAAGGACAAACAGACAAACATAACTTTATTTTCCTGGCCAGCAATTTTGCAGTACAAGAGGAAATTGCTCAGGCCATAGTAAAGGACTTTTATTGAGTCTTACATGTACACAATGTGCGTACTTCCCTCTTTATGCCCTTTGTCTTTTACCCATTCTTGTATTTCAGGAGACTATAATGAGCTCTGTGTGCAATTAGGCTCTTTTCTTAATGTCTGTATTAGAGGTCTCAACTCCTTCTTCATTTCTCTTTGAACAAAATGCTTAATTAAACTTGCTTTAAGATGGCTGGCTCCTTGATGTTGAATATCATAACAGTCTATCAACAGGAAAAATCTTTCCATGTTTTTCTGTAAGCCTGCATCACTTCTTGGTTTATAGAAATTATATGGTCAATGAGCAAAAATTGCATCAATGGTCTAATAAAACAAATAGGGCACATGAGGGTAGGGTAGTATTCTTTCTTCCAGTAAAAATTTCTAGGATGACTTTTTGTTTGTATGACCCTGGAATTGCAGGAGATCCTTTAACAGGGACAATATTGCTTCTCCTTGTGCCATTTCAGACGATGCATTTTTATTCAAAATTTGTGAAGATGACAGAGAAATTGTAGGGCATCTATATAAAATATCAGCATTAAAATCAAGTCTTATTCTCCAAGCATGCTACATATTGGAACCTAAAAAAGGAGAAAGAGAAGGAGGCAGGCAGGCAGGCAGGCAGGCAGGCAGGCAGGCAGGCAGGCAGGCAGGCAGGCAGGAAGGAAGGAAGGAAGGAAGGAAGGAAGGAAGGAAGGAAGGAAGGAAGGAAGGAAGGAAGGAAGGAATCTGATAGTTCTGGCTATGGAAGCCAGTAGAATTTCCTGTGTTCTGCCATGTTCTATGAAGTGTGATGAAAATGATGATAAATAGTTGCTTCTTGCTTTAATCTGTTTTCACATCTCTTTCGAGTTTTAACACCCAAGCAAGTGTTTAATCCTTACTGCTTGTTTTCAAAGCCACAGATAAATTCTTCCAAAGCTCTTTAGATAAACGGTGAAAGGGCTATTGTGAAAACATGTGTGTTGCTGTCTTTCTGTTTCTTCTTTCAAATCCATTCCTTTGTACACTTCTTCTGTACTAGTTCTGAGATTATTAGACATACAGGTTAGAGACAAAATACTGATATTACATAGATTTAATCTCGTAAGAAAACAGATGCTATCTTTAAAATGATTTAAAGAGTACAGGTGCTTTATATTAATCAAATTCTTTTTTGCTTTGAGTATAACTATGTCAATTGAAGTGCTTATCTGTTCTTGTTCTGTTCAAGTAAATTATTGCTAATCATGTTTGAGGGCATGTTTAAGAATTTTTAGACTGGTAATAGATATTACACCTTTTCAAAACTATCATAAATATTACACTCTAACAGCTATAGTGCATCTGGATAACATCCATTACATTGAATTGATTCATATTCATTGCCACCTACTGTGCTGCAATAAGCAAACCTAAAAGCATGTTGTTATTAGTCTGTACGAACTACACTTGAACTATAGAGTAAATACTTTTGAGGTATCACAGCCTCACCCATTTGACTGTCACTGTATATTTGTATATAACAGTTAAGTATGTATTGTAAGATTGTAGGCTGTACTATATATTTAAACTTATTCCATTTTGTTATGTGAGTAGGCTGTTAGCAGGAGAGGCAGAAGAACAAAAGATATTTTCATTTCTCATTGGGAAAGACAGTTTTAAACTGGGGGAGGACGACAGGAATAAAATTGATTCAGATGACAAAATCGAATCTTTTTTGACTCAAAACACAGAGGGGTATGTGAGGTACTTTCACTGAGCTGTAAGCCTGTTATTTTAAGTATCACCAACAAAATTAATGGCAGGATAGAAAGATAATCCAGTTGAGACTACAAAGAGCCTTTGCAAATGTCAAAGAACGCATTGGAAAAGATACAGTCTGACTTGGCTGGTGTTGCAAGTTGTAAGCCATATAAAGTGCCCACGAAAGAAGGGAGTAGGGGAGGGAAAAAGGAATCAGAAAACTTGGCCATGAATTTCACATGATGATATCATGCTACCAGAAGGAGATAAGGAGAAAAGTGAGGGAGGGGAAATAAGAGAAGTAGTACTGAGGACAGTTCAGGCGGAATATATTGAAGGAAACCAGGGAACAGGCAAATGCAGAAGGTGAGAAAAAGTGACAGCAACACTATATAATGAAAAGTGGAAAGGATTAAAATAGCTTGAGTAAGTCTAGTAGCATAGCATTAACCTTGAGAAACCTAATGACATTTGGGAACTTAAACAAGGCCTCATATATAGTCTGGATGCTATCAAAGTAAATGAAAATCTTTAGCAGCACCACCACTTGAGTTCTTATTCCAGTGTTTTGACAGTTACCCACTGTTCATCAAAAGACTGCACTGCTGAGAGGAGGATTGGGTTATGCATGAAATATTTGAATAGAAAAAAATCATCTTCTGAAGTACAGGAGTTTCTATCCCTTTCTAAATAATACGCCTCTCCTTATTCTCTTTGACAGGAGTCAAAATGTTCAGTGTTTGACAGGGACTGAGCCATAAGAATTGTCTCCAATCATCGCTGTCTTTATACTTTCCTCTCAGCTGCCTGTCTTGTGAAATATGATTTCCCAAACCCAGTGCCAGCCACCAGTCTTCTTCAGTCAAATTCTTCATAGAGACTCACAAGTGTCACATCAACCAATCCAGCACCTCATTATAAAACAGACTGTGAAACATTGGGAAAAGAAAGCAAACAGAAAAGGAAAATGTAAATAGCATCACTTCTTGGTTACCAGGTGTATTTTATCTTATCTATCTCTGTCTCCCAGGCTGTAAATTCCTTAGGGATAAGGAATTTACTGTTTTACCAAGTGCTTTTTTCAAGTGTTTATCACAGCATCATGCATGTGTTCTAGCACAGTGACAAATCTGTCACAAAGCTACTTTTCAGCTATTGTATGTTATTTCATGCAATACTACTTAAGAATTATTAATTATTATGTCACATGATTTCTGTTTTGCAATAGCAAAGCAAAAATCAAGAAATTTGGATTTTATTGTCACCTTTCTAGGAGAACACCCCAGAAAGTAGTGCCAAACCTAACTTCTAATCAGCCTGCAACATGAGATGATGCACGAATGAAAATGAGTATTTAATTTGTTCATGCTCACTTTCTTTATGCTGAGATTTGCTGCTGCTTTTTTCAATTTCAACATGCTGGTCAGATTTCATGAAACTTAGCAAACTGAACTTTATACCAAATTGCAAAACATTTCTAAAAACTGTCCTGAAGTCAGGACTTGCCAGAAAGCCCTACACTTTGAGCAATACTATTCGCCTATCGGTTGACACCAGACACTCAGAATATGTAGTTTTGTTCATCCAGTTGGTTGTATTCCTGCGTAATCTTTTCACTTTCAGTGTTCTGATTTCAGGTGATGTCAATGTAATTTAATTCCAAATTCATGGGATACTGGCCATTTTTAACCAAGTCCTTTCAAAGATGTATCCTTGAGGCAGAGGCATGCGGGTGAGCACTTTCTTTGCACTGCCTATAGCATAAATTTGTATTTTTCCCTCCACCTAACAAGAGAGGAAAGTAAAGGAGGACTCTTCCATTTTTGCTTCTTTAGGTACACTGATCCTTTACACTTTCTATGCATATTCCAAAATTATGGTGGTAATAATTCTCATTTAATTAATTCTTTTCTGCAGTTTCTTAATCTGTTTTTCTGACAATCTCAGTGAAGCACGTAGGTTGTATAAATAGGAAGAATTTTGCCCAGCGGCTTAATACATTGCATCAGATAGTAAAAAAAGGATCATTTTAGGTCTGGGATTAGACCTAAGAGATCACAGTTTACCTTCTTACACTCCAATCAAATTTTACATCATCATCTACATATATAAAGTTGAATTGCAATTTGCATACAAGCCTAATAGTCCACTTACAAATCTTCATGTTTAATACATGTTTTATTCCTTCAGGTAAACCAATGCACATTCATATTAAGACTGCATGACAAGAGGTCATATGGCTTATATTCCAACAGTGAACAAGAGCAATATTTCACATTTGAGCTAACAAGACACAGGAGAGCTGTTCAGCAACTCTCAGCCTCTTATTTCATGTGTATATGCACTATGGTCATTATGGACTTAATAGTAGCTGATATTAAGAACAGAGCTAAATCCGAAGTTTCAGTGAGCTAACCAGCAATGTCACTCTAGTTACTCTATTTCCTCATAAAGGAAATGGGTGTGCTGTTGCATTACTTCTCTCCACTTCCATGTGGAACAGAATTACACTCTCTTGTTATTTGTACCACCATTTTGTAGTGAGACTTAAAAAGAAAATATACACCCTTTTATTTGTGCTAGAACACGTCAATATACTTTAGAGTGATAAAAAGCAGCAGAGTATTTGAGGCTATGTACCTTTTTCTTCCTAAACCTCAGGTTTTAGAGCACTAGTTCTTCTAAAGCTACTTTAAATGAAAAGTGTCACTGCTAAGAACTTCTAAGTGGTACTATTGCTAGGCAAAACCAGGTCTGAAATTACTGATTACTTAAAAGAACTTCTTTGGCACCAGCTACAGGATACTGAGAAATAGTGCAAAGGCAACAAATGGCTTATTTTGTTAGAGTTTAGTTGGGGTTATTTTCTTAGATGCTGCGTGTGAACGATTTAGGCAGCTGTAAGGAAGGAGCTAAAATTTCTTCTTGTCTGGTGTGGGGAAACCCAGCTAGGGAGTTAGTGTGGGATAAAATAGGCTCTCCAGCCAGGTTTTCTTTGGTAATTGCCATGAGAAAGTGAGGACTTACTAGAATGTACATTTTGCTGTACATCCCCAGTGCGGAAGGGGCAAAGCAAAGGTAATGCTTATTTAACAAGGATCCATGCCTATGAATAACATTTTCAGCCTCTGACCAAATTCCACATCTCAAAGTACGTGACAGAAATATATCCATTTGCTACAAGACGAAACATTACACCTAACCTATAATCACTGGAAAGCTCATTTTTTAAAACTCTCCATTCAGTACTGAAAAATCCCCACCTTTTTCCCTTTAAAATGAAAGAAGAGTAAAGACATCATGCTGAGGAAATTATGTAAATTAAACAGAGTCCATGCAAGCCAATTAGTTTCAAGATCAGAGGTGACATATTTTCTAACTAATACCAGCTTAAGCTTTTACTTATAAGCCTATAAATAAATATAACTTCACAGGAACATGTATGAAAGAAGACGGGCAGGTCAATTTTCATACTACTAATATATTATACTAATAAACAATAACTGTTGAAGAACAGTTTATTGATAAATTACAGAATTCCTATTATTGTCCTGTATTTATGAGTTTACACAGGACTTACAGACTAAAAATTTGCTAAGACCGTGGACATACTGGCTAGATCCCTGGGGAGTCTTATAACAGGCCCTTTGATTCAGAATATACTACAGCAAGCATTCATTCTGTGGTTTTCCTTGTGTCCACAATAACACCACCTGCCTTAAAATGGCTGCTTTGAGTCAGCTCTCCCCCAGAGCAGACAGTCCACTAGTGCTCTCCAGTGCATTGCCTGCTCTTAATAGCCATGTAGTGCTTTTTCCCAAATACCACAGCATCTATTCATTTGGGGTCTGTGGCAACCTGGATTGAGGCCAGAGGGTAGTCCCCCTGCTCTGACTGCTTCTGGCAGAATGGCCATCTACAAACCTGCTGCTTTGAGCAGAATTACTAGAGGTGAGTGGAAATTTTACTCGTGGCTTCAAAAGGAACATTACAACCCTCTATTTTTTCCTGTTCAGGAACATAATAAAAAGAGTATACAAAGCCTGAAGTATCTGGTGGCTGAAGAGGACATTCTCTAATTTTGTCTTTACTAATAAAGTACACAAGTTCTATGAGAAGCATTTAAAGAAGGAAAACTGAAATGTCTCGCTCAAATCTTGCCTTATTAAACCATTTTATTTTTATTTTATTGTTTTAGCTCAATTTTTTTCATTCATCTCAAATATTTTGATAAACCACCATTTCAGAGGAAAAATTGTTTTGCTAAACATTAACTCCCATTTCACACATTAACCTTCCCGCAAAGGAATTTGATTTTACACCAGCTATCCCTACAGGAAGGCTGTGCCAGAATTTTACTCCTCTGATGCACAGCTGACTTTTTCTAATTTATAAGTATATTTATAGCCACTTTATGCCTTCTTAGCATTGTTCCAACGTCATCTTTATGTTTGATCATTACCTTCTCTTTCCTGATGAATGTTTTTAGGAGTAAGCCTTCTCCCTCAACTTCATTTCTGCATCACTGTTTACCAGTTGTCATTTTGTGATTGATGTGTACACTCAGGTGTTTTTCCTTTATCATTTCACAATTGTGAATTCTCAAATTTGTGGTAGATAATCTAAGTCCCCTAGTTTAAGACCTTGTTCTTCACGTAGTCAGTCCTACTTTGTTTTTGATACTCCTTATGGTCAATACAGCTTTGATGTTCTGATATTCTTCTGTATTTATGGTATTTCCAAATCTTTCCATAGATCCTTGTATTGTCGTACAAGGACGGTTAAGAAAACTAGTAATCTAGGACAGAGCAAAGAAAAATACTTGCAAGATTCCACTGTTACTCTACTTCAGCTTATATAGTTCTTCCTTAAGCATCACCCTTTGAGTTGCTTACTCAGTTTAATGAACTTTCCATCTCTTTCCATCCACCATACTCTAAACACAAACCATGCAAAATCAAAGTTTAGATCTAATACTACCAGTGCACACATATGAATGCATCAGGCAAGTGTGGGTAGCTGAAGAGCAGGACATCTCACACTTTGGGCTTTTAACACTGACTTCCAGCTTCCTACCAAACCTTTCCACAATGTCTTCTGCTACCATTTCTTTTCTATTTTAGCTTTGTATCTCCCGCAGAGAACCTTAAGCCGATGTTCATTCCCTCTTGCTCCATCAGAACTGCTCATCTCTACTACCAGGAATCATGCTCTGCACCTTCTGCATTTTCCTACCTTGCCTCATGTTTCTTTACCCTTAGCTGCTGGTGGAGCTTCTCAGATTGGTTGAGGAGCAAAGAGGAAAGCATTTGTCAGAAGGGTAAATCTCATGCCCCTCACCAGAACTCACTCTGCTTCTAAACATTCTAAACAAAATGAGCTTCTTTCATTTTCCAGGCATCAATGCTAACATGTGTGGAGTCTGGGAAAAAAAGAAAAAATCTGTTAAGCCTGTTTGTTATATAAAGGAATCCGAAAATGAAATAAAAGATTCAGTCAAAGTATTCTTTCCAAATTTGGTCTTTCCAGGAAGTTTGTTTCTCTCATACCAGGTCCTCTTTAAGTCTTTGTTCAAAAACAGCATGTCAAACGAATGGGCTTTAGCATCAGGGGAGATCACTTATTATTTCTTATTTAAATTAGCTAAAAGGAAATTGAAAAATTTCAGCAGAGAAGCAAGTGGAAACAAGCAGGGTAGATAATGAATCCTAAACTAAACAGCAGCACTTTGATACCCCAAGAATTCTTTTCCCCCAATAGTTTGTTTTTAGCATCCCCCCAAAACTCTAGAAGTATTCCAGGGCACCTTGTGGCCTTTGCAATGGTAGCTTCTGTAGCGCAGTGCAACAGCTAAAACTTCTGAAAAGGCCTAATCCTTTAGGAAACAAATAATCCATGTTTGCTTTGCCTGCCTGAATTTGTATTCTTGCAAAAGATGAGACTCCAAGAAAACTCCAAAGCAGCCCCCCCACCATATGCGTTATGACACTGCCACTGGCATCTGTGTAAGG
>WEIV01001390.1:132792-143913 GCA_013390005.1 Calyptomena viridis
CTGAGACCTCTATAATTGGTCTCAGCACAATGGAACTCCTCCTCACTCCTCCCTCTTCCCTTCCCATCCCCCTGCCTTCAATCTGTTCAGCATTTTTGTGTTAGTGGTGAGCGGAAAAAATAGCACTTATTGAGACTAGTTTTTTGGGCTTCACCATGATTCAAAAGCTGTCTGAAAAGAAACCAAGAGAGTTTTTATTTGGCACAGAGAACAGCACAAGCTGCCCAGTTTAAAGGTGCAGTCGGAATAATCTGGCAAAGTGCCCCAGAGTCCTTTTAGTTATCTTTGCCACAAACAGGTAAAATCCTTCCAGTTTCTTCCTGCTTGCTGACATAATGCCATGCCCACACATCTCCAGAACATTTCTGATCGCAGTTGCTGAAAAAACCCCAAAACAACAAAACCCCAAACAAAAAAAAACAAACCTCAACAAAAAAAAACAGCTACTGGGAGCTCACAAAAGTCAATAAAATAGCAAGATCAAATAGTGCACGGTGGAAGGAAAAGTGGATTTGGAGCTACTCCAATGGTTTGCAAGCTCTTTAAGTAAAGACCTCTTCCGCTTCTTTAAGATAAATCTGTGCATAATTTTCATCTCTCTTTCCATTACAAGCAGCAGTAAGTACTACGGCTGACCCGTCCTTCTCCATCTTTTTCCCCTACTTCCCATCACTTGTTTTTGATCTTTCTTCTCCCTTTTCTTTTACTCCTTTGTGGGATTTACACTTTTCACTTGCAGAGTCATTTCATTTGGGTTTTTTCTATTGGTAGAGTCACTTCATGAGGGGTTAGATGCTGGTAGTAACACATCCTCCAACAACTCTCAGGCTCCATTGCATTGACAAAAAAGGCAACTGTGAAAGAGATCTTAAACTCCTGACAAAGTCAGAGCTACAGTCCAACCATATAAACCTAACACAGCACTGTGTACCAGGGGGCTGTCTATCACAATCATAGAGTTATTTAGATTGCAAAAGACCTTCTAAGATCCTCGAGTCCCACTTTAATCAAACACCACCATGCTCATCACTAAATCTCATCCTCAAGCGCCACATCCAGATGGCGTTTTTTTAGCATTTCCAGGGATGGTNAGGGATAATATATATCCAGATCAATTGGTAACTTTTTTTTTGCATCTGTAAGCATTCCCTAAGCTTTGTCTATAGTAACTGGCAAGTCTTTGGAATGGTTCTTCAGTACATGCAAGTGCAATGTTTAGGACAAGAAGACATTGCTTTTAGTTGGGATCTAGAGATATGATTTCCTTGCCTATAATTAATCACTGCAATATTTGCTATGGTTTCAATCTTCGGACTTGCTTCTCTTTTTCCTTCCCTTGAGTTTTGAGAAGTCATCTGGGCAAAGATGGGCCTTGGAGTCTCCTTGCATGCCAGGTTTGCATCAGTGGAATGGCTCTGATTTCACTCACATTCCTCCTCAGCTAGATGAGGTCAAGGGGAGAAATAATCACAGTCAACCAATGCTGGGTTGCTTGCACTTGATTAAATACACTGACACCATCATTAATCAAAGTTATGTTTTAATGGTAACTTCACAGTGAAACATATGATTAATGCTGTTGATATCAGAAGAATAAGCTTCTGTTATCTTGCAACCACTTTGTCTTCTTTAGAATGATTGGCAGTTCACATTTGAGAGTATACATGAGTGAGTGAATGCACATGTGTATTTATTACTGGCTTTTATGTATTTATCCACAGTATTTGTAACACAGATTTGCTTCTCTGTGTCTAAGGCTGCCACATGCAATATGTGCAAAAGCAATTTTGTTTACATGTGTGAATCAGCAGTGCATGCTCTCAGAGCAGCTCATCATACCATTCTCTGCCACCCAAGGAAAGTCTGGGGCAGCTGAGTAACAACACCCTGCAGCAGGAGCTGGAAGATATTCTGCTTCAGAGAACTTCACTTGTCTGAAGGCACAAAATATGGGTGTAAGGGAAAGAGCATATTTGGCATGACACTGATTTATGGAGTGCAATGTACTTCTTCTGCATACCAAACAGAGAGTGCAGACTGGCCTGGAGTTTAGGGGAGATGAGGCCATACTTTTCTTCCTGTCCCCTTGAGAGCCTGCTCACTCAATAAGGATGAGGGATAAAGAACTCTCTATAAACACCTGTTTCTTTATTTTTCCCTTTTCTTTCTCAACTATTGTCATATCCAGGAAGAATACAGCCAATATATTAATTCAATATCTTTAAGAAAAAACAAAACAAAATGGCAATCCATAAGGAACAGGTTTAGCACACAAACAAATTACATTCCTAGTTGTTCTCTAATGGGCCTGCTTCAAGGCTTTGTGATTCTAGTCTTTGTGTTTACTACATACACTGCTTTTCCCTAAAGGAACTGAGAAAAGTTGTCTTGAATACTGAAAACAGATGTTTGCTTCACATGCACCATGTGTCACAGCTATGTTGCATGAAAAATTGTGGAGAGAAAATTCGTTTCATGTCATGCAGACTTCCAGGATTCCACTAGAGGGAGATCAGTAGAAAGCAGAAAAACATTCTCTATCCAGAAAGGATGACAGAAGCATAAACCTATTTTTCCCCAAACTGATGTTTTAGGTATGATGCTGTTTAGACTTTCTTAAGTAACCAGAATCATCTGTGATTTCCAAGATGTTTGTACATTTATGTTAGAATTTATGAATTTCAGCTACTTTGAAATTGTCTTCTGTGTGAAACTGAAATCTCTACATTGGAAGACCTCATGTTTAGCTCTTTATGTTGAAATTTTGGTTTATATGTGTCTTATAATTGAAAAATACAAATCAGTACTCAGGAAATACAGCTACTGGATCACACTAATGTTTTGCATTTGTCTGACTTCTCTACATATTATTGCATATACTGTGAGATTTCAGGAAATAAATATGTAAAATACTCTGTATTTAGGCATTTTAGATTATCTCCTCTGTGGAAAGATGATTCTCTGAAGGAGAAGAAAGCAGTTCAATCATTTTAGCACTTAGAATACAAAAGCAGCAATAACAATTTGAAATTATGTCTTAATAGCTTAATATCTTGCAGTTGATAAAGAGAAATCAACACAACACAGACATGGTGGAAGAAAACAGAGAATGCTGGACAATGTCATGTCATGGAATTCACAGTTTTCACTCCTTGTTACCATTCAGTTATAACTACATTGCTGCTATGCTGCCTTTTAGAAGGAGAATGTATTTACATGTTTTTCTCATGCCTGTGCAAGAATAACCTCCACTCTTAAAAGTAGTTGTATAGGCCTCACTATAATGACTTTGTTGGTTCATGATGTTACAATAACTCTGGTTATTCTGTTCTGAGGAACTGGAAACTGAGAGTAAAACACGATATAGAACTGGGAGATTTATCCAAGCTGAACAAAACCGACAAGGGAGTATATATATGATGCAATACATATCAATATACAAGCGTTCATTTATTTTAGTAATTCAAAAGCATTTCCTGATAATGTGCATATGGTATAAAAGGTATTCTACTGCTGTGGGGATGCTTCTTTTGCAAATGCCCTAAATGGCTCATCACAAAAACAATGTACTCAGTGTAAAAGTTTGTAAAAGACTATCAGTTCTTTCCATTTCATAGATCTCACAAACATTATTGCAGGAGTTAAAAAGTTAGTTTCCTGTATTTGTGTAATAATTTGCCTGTTACTTCTGATTACTTTAGGCAGTAGTCTGAATCTGGCCCAGCTTGCACCCAGAGCAGGTATACCTAAGATAAAAATAGCTGGAAAAAGGAAGATTTCTTTCGTGGGCATTTTCAAGCCAAATCCTTTGTTGACCAACACAAAATAATTTCTAATATTTTAAAAATGTAAGAGATTCTTTATTTATGTCAAACACACTTTATCTAGTCCAGGATCTGGCCTCTGGGGTTGATAAGCAACAGGGATCAAAAACTAAACCAGTAACTTTGTATTAGACAATTTTTTATATTTTTTTTTTAATTTTAAATGCACTATTTCCTTTTATTTGATACTATGGAAAAAAATATGGGCAGTTAGTCCAGCTTTGGAACCAGGGTCCAATATTTTCAAGAAACTGTTTCCTCTAAATCTATTATCTAAATGTATCTGTGTATTTTTACATTCCATCATAAAATAAGCAATTTTTGTGTAGTCATGCTTGTTTAACCTTTATTTCATCCAACCTGAGTTTTTTTACCAGAACTGAAATGACATCAGACTTTTTATTTTTTGAATTCTAATGTCTTAATGCTTATGCTTGTTTTATTAGAAAAATGCATATCATCATAAAAATAGAAGTAATACAGCAATGTTGCAACTCGATGTTTATGTGACTTCCTGTAGGACACTGTCCACATGCCTCTTAAACACTCTTAAACAGGCTTGGAGCATCGACCACCTCTCCAGGAAGTTCCAGTGTTTGACCACCCACCCGGTAAAGAAACGCTTCCTAATGTCCAGTTTGAATCCCCCCTAGCACAGCTTCAAACCATTCACACAGGTCCCATCACTGCATCACAGGGAGAAAAGATCAGCCCCTCCCTGTCCACTCCCTCTCTTGAGGAAGCTGTGGGGAGCAGCGAGGTCATCCACCAGCCTCCTCTTCTCCAAATTTAAAGTCCTCAGCAGTTCCTTCCACCTCTTTCAATGGCTTTGTTACCTTTCTCTGGATGCACTCAAGGACCTTCATATCTGCCTTAAATTATGGGGACCAGAACTGCCCACAGTACTCAGCTGAGGCCACACCAACAGTGAATACAAAGGATAATCACTTCTTTTGACGAGCTGGTTATGCTCTGTTTGATGCATCCCCGGATGTGGTTTGCCAACCAGCACCACCAAATACCTTTCTGCAAGGAAAACCACTCCTCTCCCAGTTTATACATGGGCCTAATGTTACCCCATCATAGGTGAAGGATACAGAGTTTGGAATTGTTGAATTGATCCCATTAAGCATTGCCCCATGCTCCAATCTATCTAGACCCCTCTGCAAGACTTCTTGTCCCTCAAGAGAGTTCACAGCACCTCTCAGTAGGTATAATCTGTAAACTGATTTATTCCTCACATTTCTACGAGTTCCAGTAGAGATTAGAGACTCACTTCCCCACACAGTGACTCCACCTCTCCAAGGAAATTTCTCCTTCTCCAAATCCTTTTTACCCTCCTTCCACTATGCTTGGTAGAGGTGTCATTCTTTTTTTTTTTTAGTAGTATAGTAGTGAGGAGAGAGAACAGATCTTGTTATGTGAGTAAAACTCACTTGGCAGGCATGCTGCCTCAAAGTACTACCAGTCATGTAATTAATGGCAACTTATGTCCGTGGTGTTATCAGCTTCCCACTCAAAATGACTTGGGAACCCAGTGGCTGCCCTTCTGTCTCTTAGGCACAAGAGTCCAGCTTGGCCTTGTGGCAGGCAGTGACTCCAGACTGTCCTGGCATCAAACACCAGTGCCATGAATTACACCAGGGCACTGATGATGTCACATTCAAGGGTTTCCCCCCTCATTCTGTGCCTCACAGCAGCTATAGCTACATGATGGGCAATGCACTTCATAGCAAATTCTTCAGAAGAGAATAGCAACTGAGCTAACTAGAGAAAATTCACAGTTTGTATTGAAGTGCACTGGAGTTTTATCACAAGGAACAATGCGTTCTGGAAGGCAGATGGCTAAAGTTTTGTTAAACAAAGGTATGTGATATCGACTGGGTTCATTTACAGGTAAACAGATGTATTTATCAAAAGCTGACATCTCTGACTGGCTGTCTTTCCTTGTCTCACTCAAGCAATAACACATGTGGATAGCAGTAGATTTTGCTAATATTTATGCTACTTAAATCTGGGAAAGTTGATACTTTCTTGATTTCTGGAAGTATAAGTTCTTGTTTCCTAATAGCTCTTCTTTAAAAAAAATCTGTTTTGAAACTTTTTTTGCATTTTCAGTTGAAAATTTTATTTTATGAGTTTAGAGTTAGAAACTTCTTAGAATGTCCTTAAAATGCAGAAATATTAATCTGGGTTTAAGTTTAAACAAAACAATAATTTTAGATACAATTGCTTCTACCATATGAAATGTTCATTTCCAGGGTACAAAAAGCAATCTTTAAAAAGAATGCCAAGGAGAGAAATTAAATAATTTACACACCTCAAAGATGACAGTTATAGCCTGGAAAAATTAGCATGCATATATATAATGCAAATTCATTTTTACATCTATTTACATTCACATGCATTTACATTTACATTCAGAGAGATGATTCATCAAGCATTTTCATTCTGCCAAATATGTTGGAAAAGTTGAGATGAAAATAAAAAGTACTCCTGAAAAAAGCTGTAGTGTTTGTGCTACCTGACTATGGTGATTTCTTTTTTCCCTGTCCCTTGGGAACTACTGTCTTCAGAAGCATGAAATGTGTTCTCCACTTGATTGATTCCTGAGCATATTTATTCATAAATATGAGTATTGACATTACTGTACACTCACAGAACTGTCTCATTATTTATGGTACTATACTGCAGCTTACATACTTGAGAGTGCACAAAATGTCTACAACAGGTCACTGCAAGACATAGGAGGACAGACTAAAAGTGTCACTAATTTGCTTTAGGAGAGGTAGTAGTGAGTCAGTTTAAATTACATAGTGGCTTTCATCCAGGTTACACTTGGTGCTTACACACAAATCTTTCAGCTGAAGATTTATCGAGGAGTCACTGCCTAACATCTCCCAGCTGGAAGTCAGGTTCCCATAGAGTTGTTCCCTAACCTGTTTGGTGGAGATGAGTGATGAGAGCTAAGCAGCCACTTGCACGTCTCCACTCACAGATTCAGGAGCAGTTGTAGGAGCAGTTGTGCCAGCAGCTCACTGGAGGCCATACCTTCCTACCTTCCATACCCTCCAGCAAGGTGAAGCAGGGAAAACACAGGGAAGACCAAAGATGCAAGCTGGAGATGTATGAGGAAGGCCAACCAGTTCAGGTAGATTCAGTTGTCACTACTAGCAGACTGTGGGACTAACAAAATGTTTTAGGAACAGGTACCTCAGGGAATGCCCCTGCCTTTTTGGTACATCTGCATGACATTCTGCAGGAAACTACAAGCCAGGTGTGGGCTCTCCATGGAACATCCTGGCAGTCTAGGTCACTAAAACTTAATGTGAATAGAGGAACTGGATTTTGAGCCCAGAGACCATGGAACCATCTAAGTTATATAATATATTTCAATCACAAAATGATTTGTTTTGGAAAAGACCTCCAATATCATTGAGTCCAACCACTGAGCAATCACTGAAATAGACCATGGGACTAAGTGCCACACCTAGTCATTTTTTGAACACCTGCAGGGATGCTCACTCCACCATTTTCCTGGGCAGATCATTCCAATGTTTAACAATCCTTTCCATGAAGAAATTCCTCCTGATGTCCAATCTGAACATCAGCAGCTTGAGGCTATATCATCTCACCCTGTCACTAGTTGCCTGAGAGAAGAGGCCAACCCCTGCCTAAATAAAACAGCCATTTTATGCTATTTATGCCTTTTTCTGCAACCTGTGGGTTAATAGCTTGCATCACTGAATGAACTGCACTGCTGTGGCTTCATGTTTTAAGCATTTGAGGACACAGAATGATGCTATTTGCTGCTTATTTGGTCATTATGTTAAAATGTGTTTCTTCTTTCTCAAAGAAATGATTCTTAAAATGTCATTCACTGTTATGCTCTATGATGCCACATTCCACATCAAGATCTATTCAGTGATGATGGTAACACACTGCAATCAAATTTCTCCTTGAACTTACTTTAATATCTAAGCTAAATAAACTAAGCTTATTATTAATCTTTCAATAAAAAATATAGAACATAATGTTCAACTTTCTCCTGCATCCATTTTTTCAGTATCTTCTGATGTAACGAACAGTAAAAAAGCAAAATATAGAACTCCTTCCATCCTGGAAGTTTGCATCTAAAATCCAAAACTACAGAAATCATATAACATGCAGAATAAATGGCTACAAAAGGAAAATTTATGAGGCTTTCTATTTGTTTCAGATTCTGAAATACTCTTTTAGACTTGAGACATTTGCTTCACTCATCTACATTCTAAAGCTACGAGTGGGAAAGTATGTCATATATAAGCTATAATGATAGGCATTTTATGGATGTATAATTACATTGTTTGACATAAAATTATAATAATTAAGCATATGGGGTGGATCATTCTGTAGTTTGAACAGACAAGTGCTATTTAGAATGAAGACTAGGATCCCAGACTCATTGAAATCAATGGAAAAACCCTGTTGACAGTGGGCTAAATAATTATAATTTTTAATTTCCTAGAGAAGGGTTAACAGCAAAATAATTAATTATTTTCAGGTTTCTTTTGTGTTCTCACTGTGCTACATAAGAATGTAAGAATGTGTCAAAAAAGGTACACACTGAACATCTACGAAGGAAACCCTCAAGCCCCTCTCATTTTACCTGCAGACCTTTTGTAGATAATTTGAAATGCTCAGCATTATTAAAACAGAATGCTGGGTTAGCCACAGAGGTGCTATGCAGGCTGGAGCACTGGTAATTTTGTGCATTTTATCTTGTTATGACCTCTGCTTTTACTTAGGGAAAAAATAATTCAGCATAGCATTTCTCTTCTTAGCTTTTTAAAATATGGTCATTCCTAACAGATTTGTTAATAAATAAATTTCCAAAAGGAATTAGCTGAGCCATAAAGGCTGTTTATAATTAAGCTTTTACCATTCAATTCTGAGTCATGCTCTGGAAATATATCAGATTTTTTTTTCCAGTCAATTTTTTTCCTACAAGCCAATTGATCCAAATATTTTCTTTTCCTTTAAGAAAGGTGTAGTCCTGTTTTAATCTCTTAACTACACACAGCATTTCACATGAAGCTGTGAAAATTCGAGACCACTAATAATATGATGTGTCTCTTGTTCCCACAACAACAAGAAAAAAAGAACACCTATATGACTTTTAAGCCACAACACTGAACCATTTGGCAAGAGATCAAACAGAGCAGCATTGTCTCCAATTGTTATTCATTTATGTGCTGCCAAAACATATTATATTGCTTTGAAAGTGTCCTGCTGATTACCACTTGCAAAGAAGATTGCATTTCTACAGGTGATCATCTCTGCTTCATTGCCTCTGTCAAGAAAAGAACACTTGCATCGTTAATGCTCTCTCTCACAGGTTTTAAAATATATAAAAGGGCTTACAAAGTTTGTCAAAAATATGACTAAGATAATTTAAGTGGTAGTTTTTGTTGGTATAAGATCTAGTAAGCTTGACCTAAGTAGTACCTAGGCAGGTGTTGATGATCTAATTTTGTAGTTTTCTAAAAGATTGTGGGTCTGAGACAACTGTGACTGACATCGACAGAGAATTTATCAGTGCATTTTCAATCAAGCCCAGAAAATTATTTCCAAATGAGCAACATACTTAAGTGTATGAATGGATTAATTCTATTTGTATGATTGAAGTTGTACATGGTCTTTTGGTGAACTGGACCTTCAGCAGTCTGATTTTCTGACTAGTCACACTTTCAGAACTTCAGCACAAAATCCATTTACCTATATGGAAATTAAGATTATTCAGACACTCATAGCTATGCACCTACATACCTTGCAATTACAGTGCCTTATATTTCTATACCTACGAGGTTTGAATCTACCTTTTGCCCTCCCAAATTACAGAACATCTGCCTCTTAACTAAAGGCTAATGCTAAGAAGTGTTAATTGAATAAAATGAAAATTCAGCATTTTAGCTGTAATTTAGACATAGTATCTGTAAGTCATTTTTAAGAGTAATGTTAAGTAAATCTTATAAAGCAGGTGTAGTATTCATGGCTAGATTATGTCTTTTGGGTCAAATTATGCCAGTGAACAAACTGCTATGATATACAAACCACCAGGAAGGATTTGTGCTGAAGCATAAAATAGATTCGTTACAAAATTTAACAATGTCTATCTTTTCAAAATGGACCTTCTTTTGCTTACTTTTAAATAAAATAAAACAAAATAAACCCCCCAAACCAACCAACTAACCGACAACTCCACCCCAACTTTTTCTATGAACTTGTGAAAGGTTTTTCTGAATACACATTTTATAGTAAGAATGAGAACAGAAAAACTGTTTAGTTTCTCAGTAGTCCACAGCTGAACAAGATTGTTAGCAAGAATTTAAAGTGTGAAAAAGACATTATAACTTGATGCCATAAAAAGCTATCTTAGGTGTTTTACAAAATAGTTATGATTCTTTTTCTACAGTTACTAATCTTTGAGACAACTAATAGCAATGAGTGAGGAAAAACTTATTACAAACAGAATTACCATAAGTTCTCTTTGCTACAATATGCTTTTGGTTGCCTGAACCACATTATTATAGTATGTGAAAATTTCTAATATTTGTATCTTTCAACCGGGTTTTTTATAAGAACCAAAATTTGAATTTTCATCACACAAAGCTGGTAAAGCAAACCAATCTCTTAGCAAAGATTGATCAAATTGAAATAATATTTTTTTCCTACTACAGTTATGTGTCTCTGCACACTTAGACTTGATTTCTTTCATTTTCATATCAAATCAAGTAAAAACCACATATACTAGAACATCAATGAAAAGTAGCTTAAACAGTCAAAATGCATTTTTTTTGACTAAAATTTTCAGTTTTTAACTCTATAGTTAAATATTTCTTCAAGAGACAGATAGTTTCTATCAAAAATACCAGAAAATACAATCTTGTTTAAAATAGTGTTGCAAGAAAATTTCAGCCCAACAGAATAATAGCATAAACATACACACCAAAACCAGATATGCATAAATGAAAGAACTATTCAGAGAATAATCTGATTTTGGAGAAATCTAACAAATTAAAAATTTTCCAACTTTCTAAACCCTGTATTTTCAAAATTTAGGGTTATCTATTACATTCTACAGCAAGCTCATCTACACTGGAACACTCACATCAGTACAGCCAAGCCTATTTACCCCCCACACTTAATGAATGCTTTAGAGGAAACTACTTTTTATTACCTGTTCTAAGAGAAAAATTGTGTCACAGTCACAATATGGGAAGATCTAGTTTCTCTAGCACACAGCACGTATCTAGAT
>WEIV01001391.1:0-57236 GCA_013390005.1 Calyptomena viridis
CAGAGCGGTGTGTGCCCGTGTCCCTACCGACACCCCCGGTGTCCCTCCACCTCACACGCCTCTACCGCCCCGTGACGTCACCGCCGCGCGCCCCCGCCGCGGGCGTTGCGCGCGCGCCCCCCGTCGGTGAGGAGCGGAACAGGCACGTCCGGGAAAAGGCGGCTGGGAACATCCCGCCTGGAGTCATGGAACGGTTTGGCTCGGGAGGGGCCTTAAAGACCGCACCGTGCCATTCCCGTGCCAGGGGCAGGGACATCTTCCAGTAGACCAAGTTACTCCAAGCCCCATCCAACCTGGCCTCGGAACACTCCGGGAATGGGGCATCCACAGCTGCCCTGGGCAACCTGTTCAGTGCCTCACTTCCCTCACAGTTCCAAACTTCTAATCTAAACCCTCTTTTAGTTTAAAACATTAAAACACCGTGTTGAATCGCAAGAAGCCCTGCTAAAACGTCCGTCCTCATCTTTCTCAAAAGCCCTCTTTAACCACTGGAAGGCCACAAGGTCTCCCCAGAGCCTTTTTCTTTCCAGTCTGAACAGCCCCAACTTTCTCAGCTTTTTCTAACAGAGTTTGTGTCTTTCTTTGTCTTTCCATCGCTTTGTCATTTCTATATTCAATGAATTTAAAGATCAGCATCAGTAGTGCAGTAAAAGACTTACACTTTACTTGAATGATTTAGGCATAGCTTATCTGCTGTTTATTTTTGACTGTGTTTCTTTACACCACAGATTCCCCTTTAAAAATTCTTGAGCTTAGTGATGTTTAATCAAATCCCATTTTTAGAGGAATAACATTTTGGGTGATTTATTATGATAACTCTACATTGTTGATCCAAAAATAATAACTTAAAAATGGTCTATATGGTATTCATTATTATTCAGTTTAGTCCAAAAAAGGAGGAAAATCTGTTATATGGCATCAGCAAGCCCTGGATGCACACAGCTGAAAGGAAAGCAGGTCATTTTCAAGGACCTACTTGTGTGGAGTTTCATAAAACACGTTTCTGAAAGATCTGTCTGTGGGAAGGTTTTTTGAAGAGAGTTTTTCTGTCCGTTATATGTTGCGAGCAGTTTAGATTAACATGCTGAGTATTTTCATTCATGCCATATTCTCCTGTGTCACAAACAGTACTTACAAAGAAGAAATTAGGTGGATAATTGTTTGGCAGGTTCTATCTCTGCTAACTAGATTTCCTATCCATTATGTGCTTTACTGGCTCTATTATTACCCACTGGAAAACTTTCAAACCAATCTTTTCACGATGCAACTTGATCTGCTGTTTTCATTACCTTCACTCCTGGTGCTTATCTCCTACAGTTCATAAAACATCTATTTGGATGGAGACACTTCTGTTCTGTCAGTTCTTCAGAGGTATTATATGACTGTCTTCAATTTCCACATATTCTTGTTGCACATATTTTTGTGGTGATTTCATCAACTCACAGCTTCAAAGCTTGCCCATGCTTGTAAGTTTTTCAGGTCTACATCTCCATTTCTGAGCACTTTCCTATCACATAATGTTGCTTCATTTCCTGTTCAATGTCTTCTTTGCCACAATCCTCCCAGTTTCTCAACCCTGTAATAACCTGCTGCTTCATTCATCGAGTATTCAAATTCCACTGTTCCATGCAAAACATTCCCTAATAACATTTCTAATAGCATACTTGTTCTTTCCCCACAGCTGTGACTCTCAAAGGTCACTCCCTAGCCCTGACTGTTGTAATATCTTCCGTAATTTTCATGATCTGGAATTTCCCTCTCCTTACTGCCCCCAAAGTTTATATAAAATGAATTTGTTAGTCTCATGTTCTTAGCCTGGAAATTTGTCCAGATCCTTCCATTGTCTCTGCCACATAATTTGATCTACTAAAATAACTTTCCACCTCCCCTTACTTTGGCATCCTTAGGTCACAGTGAACCACCTTGAACTCGACCTTTTTGGAGATGCTACAAGCACTGTAATTCTGACTAGAGTTGCACAGAGTTGCATGGGAACCCTGCACATTATGTACGAAAAAATGCTCCAAACCTAAGGACAGGATCAAAATGTGACATTTTCTAGTATTTCAAACCACAAAGAGAATCCCTGATGACAAATTTAATGAGCAATTGTTTATGTCAGGCAATATGACAACTATTGAGCAAACAGCTGTTGCTCCAGATGGAATATTTATGGCAGCTGGTGGGTCCAGGTGCATTCTCTGGAATAAACCAACAGAGCATTGCCATATTGGCTTATTCCTGGCTGTCTTGACAGCGTTTAAGGCAGTTGCTTGGATGCTTGGCTCTCAATCCTTAAGAAGCTATTTCCTGCACAGTGGTGTATTAATGTGTTGAAATGTAATAGGGAGAAGATTAACAATGAAACTTGACAAGAATTTAAGGACACAGCCCTATTCTATGAGCATATTCACCTTGACTTTACGATTACAGGACATGCTCACTTTTCCTGTACTTTGTCTTTTAGATATACTGAAGTTGTACAGAAGCAGAGAGAGCATTTTACCTGTAGGTGGCTTATGTGTATCTTCATTTTCCCAGCTGGGATACTGTGCCAGGTGCAACAATGGCTGAACCTTTAAAGAGGAAATTGCCTACTTTCTGAGAACTGAACAAGGATCAATAGTAAATTCCACCTAGGTCCCTAAATAAGTTGGATGGATTTGACTAGGTTTAAAAGTGTAAGGTTCTGCAGCCTATTGCCAGTACCATGAATCCTCCTATTACTAATCTGTTTTGGTGCCTAAAAGGAAAAAATACCTCTCAATGCCCCTACAGAATAATCTTGAAATATAAATCCAAAGGTAATCTAGGAAATCCTTCGTGTTTCTGACTCCATTGGTTTGATTTTCTTCTTTCTGAAGACAATATTTATATCCATCATACAGAGAGAACAGCAACATGGGGAAATAGTATTTTTAAAGGTGATAATCCTTTTTCCTACTTTGAAGTGAACTCTGAAGGAATGCAGAAAAACAATTTATAAAATGCCTTAGGGCTTGTCTTTTCTGACGTTTCTTATCTGTTTTGTGATAAAATCATAATGATTCTTGTGTTTCCCCCTACTTACTACTATGTTTTTTAAATATACTCCTCATTGGCAGACCAGTGCAATCACAGGAGTTAATAATCAGATTTAGTGTTCTTTGATGAATCGGTATTTACACTGCAGCTACACAGAGTTTGTTATTAGTAACTGCAGTGGGAATGGAAGTTCACTCTACTGAGTATTTGGTAAATGCAGTACAAATGTTGCAGGAAGATTCCTATGCTTTCTATTATAAGTGATTAATTTCCAAAGGAAAATAGATTAGGCTCTTACAGAAGAGGTTGGACACTGACCTAACTTTGGGTCTCTGTAAATAAATAGAACCTGTAAAAGAGTAAAGGTGAAAAAGAAAACTTGTGTCTGTACTTGCCCTTCAGCCTTTCTTTTCATCTTTGGGACCAAACATTGGACCAAACGGACCAAATATCCATTTTCATGGATATGCCTTAAAATGATTGGAGGGATGGGGGTGTTCACAAGCACATATTATATTTCACTTTTGGTCTAGCTCAGGTCTGAGAATATTTGGAAAAAAGAAGAGCAAATGGTGCCCTTCATGCAAGTCTTCACTAGCGCAGATGGCAGACTTACTGTTTTGTCACAATGTATCCCACATTTACACTGACTTCAAAGGAAGCAGAGAGCAGGGGTTGCCTTCACAATGCCCTACCAATGTAAAGGATTCACGTGCCTGTTGGGATTATCCATGTAGAAAATGACAGAATCACAGAATCACAGAATTAACAAGGTTGGAAAAGACCCTGGAGATCATCAAGTCCAACCTATTACCTGTTACATACCTATTACCTACTACCAACCTATTACCATTATATCACTGAACCACGGCACTAAATGCCACTCTTTTTAAGTGTTTGTCTTCTACCCAAAAAGTGTAGCAAGTGAATTATAAATGCTGCCAGAGAGCAACGTGTTACTGCAGCCAAAGACCAGAAATGTGCCAATGATTTTATGGAACTGAGACAATTCACTGGAAGTGCTATGTCTTACTTCAGTAAATGTGATTGAAGGTATGTTTATAGTATAAAGGAAAACAGAGATGAGAATCAGCTCATTTTGTAAAGCTTCTCTTCATTCCCTGACAACTCTTCCTGTTAAAAGGCTTTTGATTAAGAGACTTTTCTCATTGTAGGTACAAAATCATACACCCTCTGATGCTAAAATTTATCCTTTGGGCTCTGAGCTGGGTCTCTCATTATCTCATTACTCATTACATATGTACAAGGTTAGAAGGAACAGGGGGAGAAAAACTGCTTGTGAAAAACAACAGAAAAATTCCAAATATCCAGGTCTATTCCAATTGCTGTACTCACAGGAAACCTAATGCACAGTTCCAGTTGCCAGCTGGTGAAGGACCAATGGGGGAATTTGCAGCTCTTTTGTGAGTTCCCCCAAAATGACAGTAATTATTTTTATTTTAGAAAAATGATAAAATAATTCAATAAAAGCAATGACATGTTGAAATTGTAACAGGGGGAGTATCCTGCCTAAAGTAATAGAGCTGGTTTAAGTTGCAATACATTTGGTACCTAAACTGCTTGATATCTTAACTTTGTCTGTATTTATCTGTAACTTGAAATTACTCTGATGCTTATTGATTAGTTTCATCTGAAATACATGCTTCTGCTACAAAATATTGATTTTTGCATCACCTTTTAGCCAAGTAGATTAATTGAATGGTGTTTGGGGAAATTATCTCAAATGCAGTCTCTGTCTAATATTTGCCTTCAAAGAGCTGATGGGATTGTTTGACATTTAGCCAAGATATTTGCTAAAAGCAGAGCTTGAGCAGTGGGACTTTGGAACTGAGGTAGTGGTTAAAGGTACATTTTGAAGAAATTTTGTTTATTCCCTATTTAGACAAAACAAACAAACCAAAGGCCAGATCTGGCTTCCATTAGAGTTAGTGGGAGGTTTGCCATTTTTTAACAGTTAACTATTTGATTGATGATACTTTAGGGAACATTTGGTATGATTGTAATAACATGGAGGGCAGGGAAAGTCCAAAAGAGAGGGGCACTGCTTTCCCTGCTGCAGAGCTGCTGTGCCACATCAGCTGAGCATAGAACTACAGGTCAGATGTTCAGATAATGTTCAATATTTTGCAGTATTGAAGAATAAAAGTAAAACATCTAAAAGCATGTTCCAAATAATCATACAGGATTTTCCTAACTCTTCCATTTATAAAGAAAGCAAGTGACATAACTCTTTACTTCCAGCTGTAAGTAAATTGTTCTTCACTGGAAAATGATTCCTTAAATAGTCACAGGTATGTTTGGCCTGGAGAAATATTACTTAGCATTTGATTGTTGTCATCCCACTAATCATGTAATTGTTGTGGGCCATGGGTTGATGCCCAGCATTCAGGTCTGAGCCAAATGTAAATTGAGCTCAGAATATACTACAATCTGACCTAAGCTAACAATTTCAGAGAGCACATAAACCATAATTCCAGCCCCGCAGACCTTTCTCATCAGAGTGAACTCTGCAGAATGATGTGCAGTGGTTAGTGCCCCATCTATAGCTGATCCAAAATTATTCATAAAAAATATTTTTAATAAAAATTGTCTATAAACTAAATTTGTCTATTCTCAAAAGATGTCTCTTTTTTGAAGAGGAAAAGATATTGGTGGGAAAACCCCACAAATATGTTTACCTGGCCATGTGTTTTACTTGCATATGGCCAGATTTTCACAAGAGCTGAAATACTGTTTCATTACCCAACGAAATGAAGAGGATTTTACAATTACTTTAAATGGCAACTGTGGTGACACTTTGAACTGACTTGTTCTGAAAATTTATCCCCACTTGGGACTGCTTTGACATGGAATAAAATGGAGCAGTTATTTGTAGTCGATCTCATATATCCCAGTGGATATGGTTACCACTTCAATATATAGAAAATCCTGTTTTTCTTTAAAAAAACAAGAGAGGTATTTAACAGGATAAGAGTCATTACCTTCTTCCAGTTCTGGTGTGACAGAAATGTGAGGTGGAGTGGTGCATAGTCCAGAGGCCCCGTGGGACTGTAGCAAGCACAGGTTCTACCTGGGTCTACTCACAGAAATCTGCCTTTTGTGTTGGGAACTGGCCAAACTAGGCTTTCTTAAGCACAGTGTAGTTTAGCAAATCCCAACTCCAGCTTTAGCATTATTTTTTTATCCAGCCTATAGGTCACAGTGCCAATGTGCTGAGCACCTGAGACTTACTCTCAGTTCCCATTAAAATCAACAGATCAAATCTTTGAGTTCTCATTCAGCCTCTACTCAGGCAAAACCCTCAACTACTGAGTCATGACCCAGCTTCACAGGCATCCCATTAAACAGAATCTGTCTGGATTTGGCCAAGGTCAGTTGCTTCCCTTGTTCCTTCCCTTGTTCCTTAAGTTCACAATAAGGGAGTGAACCTACCAGTTTATTTTTAATCACTGATACAGCCCATGGATCATTTCTTTGGTCTCTGTTCAGTAGAATGGCTACAGAAATTTGTAATATTCACCTTCTGCTGCCTCCTGGACTCGCCCTTCAGTGTTGTGTACAGCACTGAAGTGGGATTTTGAAGCTGCAGAGTTCGAGCATGTTATGATTCCAGTAATGTTACAAATATTCTGAACCAATAAATTAAAAAGCATTGTAGTTTGTTGGGTTCTTTCAATAGAGGATGTTCTACTGGAAATCTGACAGTGTTAATGATGTAACCTTAAAGGGGAATAAATTATAAACCCTGGATAATCACAAACTCATTAATCCAAGTCCAGCAAGATTATCTGCAAAACTAAGGAATATTCATTTTATCGGGGGTGATCAGGACACATAGACCTCATTTTAGGATGTAACTGGAGCCATTACAGAAATATCAGAGTTTTCTGTGACACAGAACAAGGTTCATTTGAAAAGCAGCTTGGCAATATAAAGTCTGCCCTCATTTTTTCATTAGGTACTAATGCAAATGTGTGTAATTGTCATGTAGGGGTTCTGCGGGAAAATGTGAACTCTTTCATCACACAGGAGCTTGAATTCCACTCTCATTCTGAGGTCATTATTTGCCCAGTAGCAAAGAATTCACGGTAAAAATCTATAATTTTGGGAGTGATTCCGAGGTTATCCGGCACTTTTTTATAAATTTTATTTGACTTAATCGATCAGCTGATGCAAACAAAATAAAACCTGGCCCAGCGCAGGCGGCCGAACGCGCTTGTGAGTCTGAGCAGTGAGGGCGTTTGGAGCCGGAACGCTCGCGCGGGCAGCGCGGCGCACGGACCGCTCTCTGTGCCTCACGCGGCCGGGAAGAGGCGGCCCGCGCACTTCCGGCGTCCTCCCGCCTCGCCGGCCCATGGCGGCGTCTGTGGTGAGTCAGGGAGCGGCCGCGAAAGGCGGGATCCGCGNAGCCGCGTAGGTCGGAAAACTGCTTGGAATTGTCAGAGTCTTCGAAAAGGTTGTTTTGGGTTGGTTGGTTGGTTTTTTTCAATTGTGGGCTTCCTCTCCAGTGCTGGGAAGGGAGGTTTCTGGGAGAGGTGGTTGGACGCTGGAGCAGGAGCCCGAAGAAACTGACATCACGTGGCGGGAGACAGGACAAGCTGAGCAGTCACATACAGCCTGGAAGGTGGATCAGCTCGTGGAGTCAGCTCTGCTCTGAAAAGGGATTAGGAGCAGATATCTCCAGAAGTTTATTCCAGCCTAAGTTGTTCACAGAATGTAAAAATTAAGTGCTGGGCTGTGGCTGTAAGACCTTGTCTGGGGTATCAAAACCGACAGAGCTCAGTTCCTATTTGACACCAATTGCAGGTACCCCAACAACTCATTGCAGTCCCCTGGTTTCTCCAGTGCCCTCCCTCAGGCCCATTCCATCTATTTGGACCTGACCGGGAATGTTTGGTGCAGGTTAGGGTGTGTCAGTGTGCAGTGTGAGCCCCTGCTCTCCCTGACACAAGAGGCACAGCTGCACTCACTGTTCGCAGTGGCAGGTCGGGCACTCCTTGTCTCCAGTGCCAAGATGTTTCTCTGGGCATTTTCTGGAATACAGCATCTTTAACACCACTTCATCACATCTGTTTGGAATTGGCCTGTGGGTTTGGAAATTGCTAAGGGAGGTGAAGAGCAGGCTCGTGCCCTTAACAGAGGGGGAGAAAAAAATAGTGCATCATAACATGAGAGTGTTTGGCTTTGCTGGATAAACAGGGATTATTTGACAGGCCAGTGGTTGTTTTGCAGGATAGAGCTTTCTGTGAGTAAAATGTGTCCTGTGGTGATACTAAAGGAATTCCTGGTAGTTCTGGTATGTATTCAGGAAAGGCTTCCAAGCAAATGCAAGCAGTTAAGTTGTGCAGTACTGATTGAGTTGCAGATAGTGAGAGCACAATGCTGAATTAAATAATGATAAATAATAGCATCTTAAACAAATTATCATAACAGAGCCAAGTGCAGTTTTGTACTGGTATGGACAGGAAATTCAGAATCTGGTTTCCAGGATGTCCCAGTTCAGGATCTGTAAGAGATTGAGGGCCAAAGTGCTGAACAAACTGAGCAAATAACCCAGTGAGATCACAGGGCAGTGATGGGACAACAAAGGCTGTTACCTGGGGATGAATAAAAGTAGAGGGATATAAGGGAATGATGAGGTGTGAGGAGAAGTGTTTGGTTTTTCCTGTGGATGTAGCACTGATTGATACTGGAACAAGTCCATCCAGCATGTTGGTGTTCTCTCTCATTATATTTTATATTTGCATATATAAAGGTGTTTTAAAAAATGAGACTAGGGTGGCAGTGTGATGGGGTTCATGCTAATTCTCAGATATGCATTGAATAAATCTTGTTCCTTAACTTTATTTCAGAACAGCCTTTACAGCAACAACTGTTTTACCCGAATACTTCCATGTCCACACCACCTACAGCCCTTTTCCAAAGTAAATATTTGCAATTTAAATACAATAAATATATCAGCATTCAAAATTAATCCTAAAACTGTCACCTGGCTAAAAGGTGGTACTTCCTGCAAGTAGAAAAGGAGTTTAAAATAAATTTCAACATTATTTGATACCATCTTTCAGTGAGGATGGAAAAGACTAATCAAAGGGACTTGCAGGAGGAATTGCATACATGCCTGGGTTGTGCAACCTAAGTAATTTGATCTGATTTCTTCCCTCCAGGATTTCAAAACCTATGTGGATCAAGCTTGTAGAGCTGCAGATGAGTTTGTCAATATTTATTATGAGACAATGGACAAAAGAAGAAGGGTATGTAGATGTTTTGGCAATTGTTAGAATTGTCTTGTGCACTTTTTGCTTTTCTAACTGGAATTCCACAGAAAGCACCCGAACATTGGTTACTGTGTGTTGTGTGGGCCAAGCTGAGTCCTGTGTCCCTCAGACTTCCCTACAGAGGATTTTATGTTCCTGTGCAGCCTTGCTGTAAAAAGAGCCTTTTAGGAAGTGCCTTAGACTTTATGGTCCTAGTTCAGCTCCTGTGCAACTGTGTCTTACAGGTTCAGATTTGGTCAGTACAGGGAGGCAGGTTTTGTATGTTGTCTGTTACATGTTCATATATTTGTCCTAAATCTGTATTTTCGTAATCACTCAGGCTTTAACCAGACTGTATTTGGACAAAGCAACATTAGTTTGGAATGGCAATGCAGTGTCTGGGCAAGAAGAACTCAATAAATTTTTTGAAATGTTGCCGTCCAGTGAGTTCCAGGTTAATGTGTTGGACTGCCAGCCTGTTCACGGTAAGGTGGTGTTACTATTTATTTATTTCTTTATCAGAGGGGTTATAACTATTGAAAACGAAATGCAGTTGTAATAGTGCTTAGTATTTCCTTTGGAATAAGCTTAGAGAAAATACGGGGGGTCGAAATGTCAAGTTGTGCATAAATAAAGCACAAATCAAAAGATGCAGCAACTCCGCACTCTTTCTCATGTCTGGGAAAATATTTTAAGGACTTTTCTGTTAAGGTTATATTCAGAAATTATGTATTTTCATGTATGGAAAAAGTCTGGCTTATCAGATTATGCTGTCCTTGAGAGACCTCTCTGGTGGCCTCTGGTGCTGATCTGCAGTATAACATGGAACAAATCGTTATTAGCTGTATGTACTTTGATTTCTTTACATCTGGAATAGATGTTAAGTTCCTTAGATTTCTGATTAACAACTGCTAAAGAAAGGCTTATATAATTAAGAAGTGAATAAATTGCTTCTAATGGACATTTTGGGAATATAATTAAGGAAAAAGCCTGTGGTCAAGCACACTTGCTTTGCTCTGCTGTGAAGAAGATATAATGTCTAATAATGGGGGGAAGAAGGTATATGCAACTTGCTAAATATCTCTATGTGTGTGTATCTCAAGTAATGAGAGCGTGCTCTGAGCGTGTTGGCAAGTGAACCCACTGTTGTCTGTGTAGAAACACTGCACCAAAGCTGTACTTCCCTGTCTGTGTAACCAGCTGTTGTTACCCTGGCACTGGTACAGCCACAGTTGAACGAAGCTTCTGTGTACATTTCCTACCTCTGTACCTGCTAGTCTTTGTTTGAGTTGTTTTCTTCATCATTTTATACCTCCTTGTGAAGAACAAGCTACTCAAGGCCAGACAACAGTCCTCGTGGTGACAAGTGGGACTGTCAAATTTGATGGGGATAAGCAGCGCTACTTCAATCAGAACTTCTTGCTGACAGCACAGGCCACCCCGACCAACACCGTGTGGAAGATCGCCGGGGACTGCTTCCGCTTCCAGGACTGGGCCAGTTAGCAGGGACTGGCACGGGAAGTGACCTCTCATTTGGCACGTAGAGTTCACTGTGCAGGCAGCTGTTCTCCACCCAGGGAACACACGTGCTCTTTGTGTTGCATCTGTTGTTATAGAAGGTGTGCAGATCCTTTGGGGTTGATTCCAGTGACCACAGCTTTAGTAATAACCTTAAAATGTGAGAGGTTGCTCGTGTTAGTTGAGTTTAGTAAAGTGCTGAAGGCAGTGAGCTGTATTTGAATCATTCCTAAAATGCCTTACATGCAGCTGTGGTGCCACTGCTGAATGCTCAGACTCTGCTATTTAAACACAAAATCCTATTCATACACAATTCTGACCAAACATAATTTTTTTCAACTTGAAAAAATATGTTTTTACAGTAGCATCTTCTATTTTTTGAAGAAGATGCTTGTGGCATATAGATGGAATTCTGAAAGCTACTTACTTCTAGTTGTAAGAGGCTGGGAAGGGTTGCAGTGGTTTCTACTGTTTGTGAAAGGAGCAAATATAGGTCCTGAGTGTGTAATCTCTCAATCCATTAGAAAGGTAATGTTACCTTCTCTGATGTGAAAGGACTAAATCTTGTCAGGTTTCCTTTTGGTCAGAGCTTCCCAGGCCTCGATTGTTAATTTACATGGATTCCTGTGTAGGGGATGCTGAATGATTTGGAGCTCCTGTGCCAACGACTTGCCACATGTATGTGAAGGACTTCAAACTGAGTATCTTTCTTTTGAAGTCTTACAGTGACCTAGAAATAGGTTGTTAACATGATTTCTGTTTGCTTTAACTGTTCATTCTGTTTCTATGAGATTTGGACAATTTTTCCCATATTAAGTCTGCAAGTTTTGAATCCTTTCTGTCTTTTCAGGAAACATTGTAGTTAAAAAGTGGCACTGAAAGTGTGTATTACTGTGAAGCCTTCAATTTTTCTCTTCAGTTCTGTAATTCAGAACAGATGATTGGGTTATTTGTGAGAACAGCAGCTCTACACCACAAACAGACTTGTCATGCAGGTTTTTACTGTATTTTTCATGTTCTTTTTAAACATGGCCTTTAATTATTGATTCTGGGGTGTTTTGTGTGTCTTGCTTTAAATTTGCAGTTTAAAGCTTTCAGCTGCTTTGAAATAGTTTTCAAGACTGCAGGTTAAGAGTGTCTGTCTTAATTTGGGAACTTGGGAGCCAATTTGGGTATCAGCAGGTTTGTTCCAAACTGGTGCATTTTTATTTAAAAAGAAGGGAAAAAAAAAGACAAAAAACCAAACCATCCCAAAATACAGCTGTATCTGTGAGCACTTGCTTGTAACTGAAAATACAGGAGGGAAGATTGTAACTCGTTATAACCCATGTTTCAATGACACCAGCAGTCTGAAAGCAATTACAACTGCAGCTCACTGGTTCTGTGGCTTAAATCAAGGTAACTGGGAAAATGAGCAATATCTCACTTGTGTGAAACATCTTAAAGCATGTGTAGTGTGTGATATAATCCCACAGATGATGGGATGTTTCTGTGAAATGGGTGGTTTTATTTCCTTTTCTGGCCCTCTAGCCACCAGTAAGTTAGAATTAGTAACTTGTGTCTGTTCAGAGGCTGTTTATAATCAGAACTGTTGTGTACCTATTCTTCAGGCTGAAGAATTCAAATTCCTGCAGAACAGTGTGGGAACAGAATTTTTGAAAACTGTAAATACTGTAAATACATTGTTATTGCTGTATGTAGTGAAGAAAGGGTCACTCTATGGAATTAGTTTGTTCTTAAGAGAATATGTGATGTTCATATATTTGTATTTCCTATACAAGTTTGAAAAGAATACCTAAGCCTAAACATGCCTGTAACTGGTACAGCATTGCTGAACCATGACACTGGTGTGGTGTACTCTACTGGCTGTTTAATTTGCTGTTGATTGTGTAAGTGGTGTTACAGATCTGCTTTTCAAACACAAAACTGGTTTTGCCCTTTAAAATGTAGTAACGGGTGCAACTGTAGCATTGCATTGTTGGACTTTGAAGGCAGTCACCAGAACACACACTTATATCAGTACCTGATAAACTTGTCCTGTGAATAAATACTTATTGGATATTTTTATCCAAGTTTGAATTTGTATAGTAATTTTTAAGCTTTTTCTAGGCAGACTGGGAGATTTAGAATATATGAGGCAATGTTTCAGTAGATGTTATTCTCAGTTATTTTCATGCTGTTCAAATGCAAACTGCTTTTAAATCTGACTTCTGTAATAAATATTAAAAGAACTGAGCAAACAAAAAAAAGCCACCACTACCTGGAACGTGACTTAGGAAGGTAACTAACTGGCCTAGGTGAACAAACCCAGTTTCAACTCTTAGTGAGATCTGTAGCTGCAGTGGGATTTGGTATGTATCCCCATGGGTTTTGTAGAGACATTTATTGGAACACAATTCCTTCAGGCTAGGGAGGAGTGCCAGTTACTCCTGCCTATTTCCATCATGTTTGATGAGGATCCCTTGGGGTGATTCAGTGCTACCATAATTAGCTCTTGCTCTTTATAACTGAAAATGCTGGCTTGCAAACTATTTTTATTTATTATACTAAGTAATAATGGAGCTATGGCTGTCAATTGGTGGTTTTACAACTGAGTAACTAATGGCACAAACAAAAAATCCCTTTCATACTAGTTCTGTGCTGCTTGTTAAAACTTCTGTGCTGAAATTAGCAGAAGGGAACACAAAAATACCTTTATTTCATTCAGTACAAAACCATCCAGCTGGTTTAGTGTTCCCCATTGCTGACTCTGCTGCAATACCCAAAATTTACAATTGGCATCTATAAAGTAAATATGTTTGTGCTCCAAACTTTAAACTGGAGCTAATTCTCCCATTTTTTTGTTTGATACCAAGTTACTCCAGTACAACTGGTCAGTGAAACAAAGCCATCTGAAGAGCCAAGCACTTCCACATACAAAACTGGCAACTGAACACTTGATAGATCTTCTATTTTGTGTATGTTCCCTGTATTGTCTTTATCAGTCATTGCTTTTATGTTGCTTTGTTGTTTTGGCATACCACAGCTGTTCCTTAGAATGGAGAAAAGGGATTTGTTCTCATGGTTCTGTTATGCCAACCCTTCCTTACCCTGACTGGAGAAAAGCACATTATAAAGAAATGCTGTTTTACCAGTAAAATAACTTTCCACACTTGAATATATTTTGTAAGTTTTTCAAATTGTTTAAGACCTCTTGTAAGATTAATTTAAAAAAGCTAAAAAAAGAAAACCAGCCAAAAAACACCTACCTGATATTCTATTTTTTTTTATTCGTATTAGAAGTTTTCATAGCTTGTTCTTATGATATTAAAAGTGCAAGAAATAATTCCTGGCTTCCTTATCTTTACTATTTGGGTTGTAGGTTCTGGTTGTTGCTGTTTGGTGCTGGGGCACTGCAGGACAGGCTGGCTGTGAGTCCTTGATCAGGGAAAAAATGTGTCTGGAATAAAAACCTGTTAGCAAATGCCTCATCAGAGCACTCTCAAGCAGTAAAGGGTGTTGAGCTGCCTAAAGTAAAAATCTCAAATTGACCTTTCCCTCTAAAATTTACTGCAGTTTAGACAACTGTCCAGCACGTACCTGGATGAAGTCAAACAAAATTCGAGCCAGATCCTTGGGTTGTAAATATTTTCACTGGGAACATGTTGTGCCTCTGCTGTTTCTCTACTAAGAAGAAATGAAACACTCAAATAAGGAATGCTTCTTGAGATAACTGGTGATTTAACACCAAATTACTGATGAACACTTGCTCAGTGTAGACAGCAGCTTTTAAGCACTGACACTGAAGAGATGAAGATCCTAATGCGAGGTCAACAGTTGTGTGGAAACAGACCTTGTTCTAGAAACCTACTCTGGAATCAAGGCCAAATATATTGGAAAGCTCTTGCTGTGTTTGAAGTTGTAGATTTCAGTGAGGCTTTGCAAGCTCTTGGTAGTGACCCTGAGCAAGCCTCTGACAGCTGATGCAGCATAAAGGTTTATTTTAGGAAAAATAAGTCAGTTAGGACCAAACCAGAAGATGTTTTTGCAGGTATGTTGAAAGTAGATCCACAAATTGCTCTTTCAAAATTCCCCCCGAGCTGAAGAATAGTTAAGTCTTTCTAGAAAAGCAGGCTTTTCTTTTCTGTTCCTAACTGAGAAGAGGTAGGACATTGATAGCTGGGCTTATTCCTTCAGAAGGTTGAGTTTAGAAATATAAATAAATCTGTCTTGTTGTCTTTTGTGTCCAGTGATTGAACAGACTACAGAGACTAAGTGGCCATTTTGCCCTGCATCAGTAACACAGGTGCCTTGGAATATACTGGTGATGGAAAAAATATCTTGAATTTCAGTGGCTAATTTTTGTCTTCTTGGATCCTATTTCAGTTTGGTCCCACTGGGTTTGCAGCTTCATGGTTTTTCAAGATTTCCAACCAGTACACAATGTATTGGACTTACTAAAACAAGCAGAAAGAAATTAATGATTCTGCTGGGCTTAATACTAATTTATCAAGGTCTCTGTATGCACAATATGAATGCTTTTTTGGGTGTTTCAAGTACTTGGGTGTGTGTTAATACAGGATGGTGTTATCTTCTTTAAACATCTGGTTGAACTGTAACTGTAAGAACAGATGAACTGATGTAAATCACAAATTACTACAGTTCACCGAGACCTTGTGATTCTTTCAGGTGTTGAAAGGCACAGATAGAACAGCAGATAATTAGATGTTTAGTTAAGTAACTTGGCAGGAGGTCTTGTGCTTTCCTTCTTTTTGAACTGTGTGATGCAGGGCAAACTGTTTTTTAGGTTAGGATCTAAAATAGTGTTGCACATACTTTGCATCTTGGGGGGAGAAGAGAAATGAATTAAGAAGATAATGGAAAAGCTGATAAAGAAATCAGTGGTACTTGGAGGGACTGCCACAACCTTCCTTCAGATTTGTCTGTAGGATGAAGCAGAGGAAAGGGTAACTGGCTGATATTAAACAAAATGTGTTAAGCACATGTTTTAGTGTCAGTGCATTGAAACTTTAATGTGTGCAGATCTCTCATACTCAGAAAACTGAAACAGTCCTTCTCCTGTTCTTGACTAATGTAGCTCAGTTCACTGGCCCTGAATACTTCTGAGCTATGGGTCTGTGAGGCCTCTCAGAGGCCACAGTCCTGCTCCTGGGCCGTGGTCGGGCACTGGGATGGCAAAGAAAAGGTTTTCTATGTTCATTATGATCCCCTCATTTTAGAGGGGCAAACTTTGGTTGTGGTCAGCTTAATTCTGAGTCTGCTGAAGGGAATCATCAAAGAAAAGCTTCCAGTGGGGCTGGTGCAGTGTTTGAGTTATCCCAGTGTGAAAGTTCAAGCAGAAGCTTCTGCAGCTGTATATGTATTTTATATATATATAGCTTACAGCTTTTCAGAAGGTCCAGGCTGAAGTTTTCATTTTCCAGAGATACTTTTGGAATCCTGGCAGAACTTGAACTTTACTGTTGTCCAACTACTTGATAGGGGATTTTAAGAATATTAGCAGTTTATTGGTTTCTCCAGCATCCTTTTTCCAACATGATACTGACTGCCATTTGCTTTGCTGAGCTAAAGATTTCACAAACATCTACTGGCATACAGTGCTATTGTATATAGTCCCATCGAATTTTTCCTGGAACTTCAATTTTTTCCCTGTCCCCTACTTTGCAACTATTAAAATGTCTGGGTGTTCACAAGACACTGTTTGATACCTAAGAATACTTTGTAATTTGGTCTGTGGATATTGCAGTGTTTTTCTACAGTGAGTAGTTGACTTGGTAACTGCCAGTTCTCTCAAGGATTTTTTTTTAAACTCATCACTTCAGGTGTCCAGTTTCCAATGATTCCCCACAAAGTTACAGCAGAGACAGCAAGATGCAATAATTGCCAAGTACAAGATGACTGTTTTTCTGTTGGGTACAAAATATTCACAAGTGTTAGGGAATTTATAACAAAACCCTCTCCTCCTTTGAAGTTAATGTCAAAGCTTCATTTTCCTTCAGAGTGGCTTGAATAAAATCCAAATAGTAGTTTGGACTGTGTAGTGCAGCATTCCTAGTGACAGCACTTATTCCTTAAAATTGTTCATTAATCTTTATCTGAAAAAACCTCACCCCAAACCAAGAAAGCACAGACTATTGGTGTGGCTAGAATATCTAAAACAACCTCTGCCTGCCTGGCTTTTAGCATATGCTGTATGTTGATTTAATCTTAAGGTTTAACTTGTACAAAGATATTCTTAGAATTACATGTCTCTGTGTACGTAAGGATGTTTTTGATGGCTTTAAAGGTTCCTGTGCATTGGCAAAGCCACAGTACTGGTGCTTTCCTCATGGGAACACTTCAATTTCTAAGCTTTTTTTGTTTCGATAAATGCTTTCACATAAGCCAAAACCATCTTGCTTTAACAGAATGAGATGTGACTCTTCCAATCCATGGCATAGCTGTCAATGCTCCAGAGTGACAGAAGGGAGCATCCTGCACCAATAATGGACCTGCTTTGAATTCTGCAAAACACTGCTGGCAGCAATAGCATTGTGGTCAGATAACAAGGTGGAATACAAACAGATTTTAAAGATGGTAAGATATAAAGATGGATGAGACGGGTTGCTGTACATATGTAATCACAGAATGGTTTGGGTTGGAAGGGACCTTAAAGATCATCTAGTTCCAACCCCCTGCCACGGGCAGGGATGCTTCCCACTAGATCAGGTTGTCCAAGGCCCCTTCCTTGAACACCTCCAGGGATGGGGCATCCACAGCCTCTCTGGGAAACCTGCTCCAGTGTGTCACCTTCTCCTCTTAGCTTAAAACCGTTCCCCTTTGTCTTGTGTAAAAACTCACTGTCCCTCGTTTTTGTAAACCCCCTTTAAGTACTGAAAGGGCGCAGTATGGAATGCAGGTATTTATTGTAGAAAAGCAGTACAGGTGGATCCAAAGAGTCGTAGAACAGCTCTCACCGCACAAGCCTTGCGCGCTGTGCACGCCGCCCCACCAGAGCCGTGTGTTTCATCCNAGCGCCGGCAGCCGCGCATCGCTGCAGTTCATGGTGGCACCGGCACCGCGGGGCGGAGCGACCGGCACGGCCCGGCAGGGGCTCCCTCTGCCTCCGAGGGGAGCGCGGGCAGAGACAAACCTCCGTGGCCCTCGGAGAGCGGGCAAACAGACCGCTTCACAGCTCCCCGAGTTACGGATGCGAGAGATGCTTAGGAAAACGCGGGTCTGCCAAAATACGAGCAGGAAGGAACTGGTTCTAGTCATAGAATCACAGAACGGTTAGGGTTGGAAGCGATCACCCAGTTCAAATCCCCTGCCATGGGCAGNGGGCCCCAGTCCCGCTCGATGTACAGGTGGTAGGGGTCGTGTTTGGACTCCAGCTTCCGCGAGCGGGTGTAGGCCAGGATGAGCCCCCCGGCCANAACACTTCCCGGGATGGAGCAGCCACAACTTCTCTGGGTAACCTGTTCCAGTGCCTCACCACCCTCAAAGTAATGAATTTCTTCCTAATATCTAACCCAAATCAGTCTTGCACAAGAGCCAGCGCCCTGCTGACAAAACTACAGCTGTCAATAGAAAGGCCCTGCGCAGGCTCCAGCGCAGGTTTGCTTTCGAGGGGCATGGAGCAGAGAAAATCCTGGAAACGTTGGAAGGAAAGGTTGTGGAGTACAGGAGCTTAAGCAGCAGCACCTGTGGTACTCAGCTACCCAGAGGCAGAATTAACGGGAGTCATTAAAACAATGGGCAATCAGCTAAAGAGGGTCTGTTCCTTGAGCAGAAAGGGCTGGAGGCACCTGAATGTTGCCAGTGTGGGCTTTAGGTGGTTCCCAGTCTGGCTGTGCTGGAGAGACTCCTGAGGCTGCAACAGACAGGTGAGTTTTCTTCCTTTTGCCTTTTTTTTTTTTTTAAGAGCTGCAATTAATTATTTTTTTCCTCCATCAGCAAAATATAACTGAGAAACCCTCTGCTTTAAGGCTAGTTACTCCCCCTTCTCACAACCACATCAGAGGATTACACACTGCAGGCTATGAGGGAGAGGTTGCTCAGTAGTCAGTCAGACGGGGGTTGGACATATGGGGGGGGGTTTCTCCTGTGAGTCCTTTTACAAATCACATCTCTTAAGTGAATTTTTAGCTCAGTATGTTGCAGGCATCTTGCTTCTTCATTATCTACAGGTGACCTACTGAAACTGTACTGGTGGCTAGACATGGAAATAAAATAGAAAACACATCATAGTTTTTACTACAGTTAGAAGGGTTGAATAGCCATTTAGAATCTCAAGAGAGCCAAACTCGAGTCTGATGGATGTTTTCTCACACAGTGCTTTAATTTGCTTTTCTACAGTATGTTTTTTGTTGGCATGAACAATTTCCTTGGCATCTTTCCTCTGAAAGTAAGGACTCTGCTGGCTAGTAAATGCTTAGAGAGGATGGTATGTAGGTTAAAACTGATCCAGACTGACTCGTTACGTCGTGGTGTAGTGTTTTGTTTGCAGACCTCCTGGAGAAGTCAGTGTCACCACCTGTACCTTCCCCCTCCTCACAGCAATATTTTTGTTGTGCTACTGCAAGTGTGGAGAGCTGAGATTAAGGTTTTGAAAAGAACAAGACAAAAAAACCCCATAAGGTGAAGGTTACACTGTTACATAAGAGGCACCTATGTACTGGGATGTGGTGAAGTTAAAGCCTTTGGGAAGTAATTGCCATAAACTGTGTAGGGAGATGGGATAGGTGTCATATTTTGAACATGGGGACAGAGGGGCCCTGATTTAATTTCATAGAAACAGGCTCACTGGGAGAGGTTGTGTTTGCATCAACTTGAAAGACAGAAAGTAGGGCAGGCAGCAGTGGAGAACAGTGATCCATTCTTTGTGTTCACTCCCTGGGGGAGCACCATAAGTAATAGGCTGATCTATATCCAACAGGAAAGGTTTAGGTTAGTTGTTTAAAACAAATAAAACCCCCAGAAACACCTCCCAGGGCTGAGACTTTTGTTAAGTGCTGGAACAACATGTGGACTCACTCCCTGAAGTTGTAGTTGCAATAGACTCACTAAAAGTTCAAATCCGAGTGCTAACAATCCTTACCTGTTTTTAAAAAAGTAAAGCTTGTATGACATCTGTTTACTTCAGCATTTTAATGATACAAAGTCATGTCTTGGAGTGAAGGGTATCCCTGCTCAGGGTCTGGATGTTCAGAGGTAATGGAAATAGATGTGGTGGGCAAACCCCTGTAGTAGGAGTCATGTGAGGGTAAATGCAGAATAAGCAAACACAGAGTGACCTCTGGCATATTTTAGTGTTCCTTAATAACCAGGTTATTGGTGTTTCAGAGGGAGAACAAGGGAAAACTGCAGCAGTTTGTGGGATGGTTTTGGTTGCATTTTTTGTTTGGTTTTTTTGGGGTTGTGTTTGTTTGTGGTTTTTTGTGTTTGCTTTTTGTTTGGTTGGGGTTTTTAAGTTATTTTTTGCTTTAAAAGCACAGGTAAGGACTGTGAGCATCTGACACTGTGCCTAGATCTCTCTTTGTCTCTTAGTTAGCACTGATCTAATGTCAAGACTACATACTTCCACCTAAAGACAGTTCTGGACAAATTACCTGTGATAATCAGCTTCATTAAAACTCTATGTCAATATAGATTGGATTTGCTTATCTTCAAAATATGCCTTTCCCCAATAAAGCTGTAGTAAGAGTCTATTACAGCTCCCAGTAGCAAAGCAATAGTGCAAACATTACCCTGTTTCTGTCAGAACTCATTCATAGAAATTCTGTGAAAGTTTCAGGCCACATACAAATGTCTGTTTAGTGGAGCCAGCCCTGTTCTCTGTGGCTGATGTAGTCCTGTCGTATTAAAAAGCAATCACTAATCTACTTTGCAGCAGCACCAGGTTAACTGGAAATGTGGTTCTTTTTTTTTTTTTTTTTTAATTAATCAAGGTAAATTCACACATTTTTACTCTGTACATTGTTTGCAATTCCACAAAAGCAGTGACTGCAAGTTTTACTGATTGTATTTTGCAAATCACCTTTGTGGCATCTTATGCAAAAGAAGCACCAGATTTATTATTTTTAAGCTTCCAGTGTGTAAATTTTAGCCTCCAAAAGGGAAATTGCTTTACTCTCATGTATTTGATTAAGCTGTGTTTAATACAGCTCAGTAAAAGAAACACCAAACCAAAACAAGCAAACAAAAAAAAACCCCACAAAACCCAAAGCTAGAGCCAATAAACAAAATCAAAAACCCCAATACGCTAAAACTGAATACATAACAAGAATTTATTTCTTGTTTTGCCTGTAATTGCAGAACATCACTAACTTGTCATTAGAATACAACATATTTTTTTAAAAAAAATATGTTCTAGGATGTGGTGTATTTTGGGGGGGGAGGGCAGGTTGATCGAAAATTCTCGTGTTCTGTTCCTCTTTCAGCCTGTTTGATGGGCACTGCAGTTCAGCCCCACTGGGGCAGTGGCAGGCAGAGCTCTGCATCACATCATGGGCACCACAACTGCATGGGATGGTTAACCACCACCTCAGCTGCTCCTAAGGGAATGACTCCTTACTGTCCCTGGTTTGGCTTTTTTTAGCCTTCCAAGCCATTCAGTGACATCTGTTACATCACTGTTATGTTCAGGGACTGGGTCTGCTGTGCCAAAGCTGTTCCTCAAAGGCCTTTGTTTAACCTTCATTGACTCTGAGTCTCTTGAGATTTCCAGTGGCAGAGATCTTGGGCAACTTAGTTCAGTATTTAGTAAGGAATTGCTTTAAAGTCCTGTGTTTGTTGTAAAATGCCAAATCCTAAGTGGCACTTTGGGTAAAGTTACACTGTTCCTCCTCTTTCCATGGGGATGACTTTGTGCCTTCCTTAGGGGTAACATTGGTTGGAGCTGAAGGTTAATCATCCCTTGCCATGTGCCAATCCTCTTCAGGCCAGCTAAACTCATCTGTAATCTCCCTTCACAGATGGAAGATTTCTAGTCTCACTGTTATAGTAGCTACACTCTGTCTTTCTCTAGATATCCTGTATTTTTTTGAGGTAGGGAGCCTAAATATGGTTTTATATGGGGTATGTCCAAACTGCATTTTGTTTCTCTTTGAATTTGTTTCTCAGACTTAGGAGGATAATTTTCAATTCTGAACCCGCTCTGTGAAGAACTTGCAGCTACTTTGGGCATTGTGGAACCTTCACATATAGTATATAAACCTCTCCCTCACACTTCAGTCCATGGGGTTTGTCCTTTCAGCTCAGCACAGGATAAACAGCACCTGTACCATCTGTCACTATCATGTAATGCTTTGGAAGCAATTTACTATCATTTCATCTGCATCCTAGTTCCTCATTTTTAATGGCAAGAATTACACATTCTTGCTTGTCCTGTTTCTTCTCCACACTGTCCCCAAAAGCATTTAGAATTCATTAGAATTAAGGATAAATCTCTTGCCAAACTGCAAGTTATTTTATTTGCAAATAACCCCCATATTTGAAGGCAGCCTGATATAAACCTTCCCCTTCTCCAAAAATGCTCAAAAAGCTGATGGTGTATCTAATAGTCCTTTGCAGCATATCCACATTTAGTTCATTTCTTAAAAGAAAAACTAGGCCACTGGAGGCTTTGTTTTTAATATCTGTAGCATGTACTCATTGCTTTTGAGAAGTAGGCTCAGTTTCAGACAGAACATGAGGCACAGAACAGTAACTAGAGACAACTTGTACAATATGCAAAGATCTTCCAGAACACAAACTTGTTGAACCATTTAAGTTGTATTCCACTTGTGAAATGTTAACATTGTGCATGTATATAGAGATATACATTTTTGAAAATAGCAATCCTCAGTCAACCAAGACACAGAAGATAAAATACATTTCATATAAATACATTCATGGCTTTAAAAAAAAAAGTCTTTTTGCCTGCTGACAGACTCAAGTGCAAGTATCTTTCTTCACTGTGATGTTACAGGCTGACTAAGGGCTATGTACTAGTGCCCGTTTTTAACATGGTAAAATTGGTATGCTGACTCCAGGACTAAGTTTAAAAGTTGTTACTGACTGGGAAGTATTTCCTGTTGTCGTAAACCAACCGTACGTGTCTTAAAAAAAAATAGCTTTTCTAAAAAAATTAAGTTTCCTTGTTCCTTTTAATGACTCTTGCAGTTCCATACACAACTAAATACAGTCAGCTTTATATACCAGATTTTCTCTTTCCTCTTGGGGTTCTTGGAAGATGAGCTGGCAGTGTTCTGGTCTAGCCAGAGAAAGTTGTGCATGGGGAAGTTTCAAGCTGGTCCCCGGGAGAAGGGATGACTTAGTTGCAGAATATATAGCAATGATTTATTTTTGCCAACGTCTATTTTAACTGGAAAAAGAAAACTACACATACATGCAATGAAAGAAAAAACTTGCCCTGAAATGCAAGGTTGTGTGTTCAGAAGTGTTGTACAAAATCTTTTACTTTCTGTACAGTGACAATACCAAATAATTTTTTAACCATCATATACACAACACAAATATTATGAATAGAAATCTATAAATACTTTCAAATGAATTTGTAATATATAGCAGTTGAGGGCCACAGCTGTACAAAATGTAAGCAACATATATAAAACGATTAAGAAAGTGCAAAGTAGAACAGTATCAAGAGCCTCCACTTTTTACAGCACTTATGGTTCAAGTGTGAAGAGCTGGCAGGGAAGCAGGAGCTCAGTTACAATTCAAAAGAAGACACAGTACAGGATTCGGCACAAAAAATGATGACATATTATTAATTGTATACTCCCACTTCTTCACATCTATGACTTCCAGTTAATAAAAGAACATTTTTATAATGAATTTCTGTAAGGAGTGATTTGTCCCTTTTTACAAGTTCCATACAACAAAAATTCCCTGGCCACAACCTACTTTTCTGTAAGTAAAACAACACTAGAGAGGGAAACTACTATTGGTTTCTAGTTGCCCTGTTATGCTTACCATAGTTAAAAGGTGAACAGAAATACCTTTCCATAAAGCAAATACAGACATTTAAAACCTGATCCTCTAAATTCTGTACAGGTAACCTGTACCATTATTCACATGTACCCAAAGGTCTAGGGGATCAGTGCCTCGAAAATAAAACCACCAATCACCTGTCAGAAAAACCTCACCAAAATTCCGAGTTTCAAGTCTGTTTAGAGTGCTGCCTATCAGGTGAGGTGCAAATTCTGCATTCTGATTTCTCCTCAGGACCCCCTGCAGTAGCACAGGTCTGTTTCATGCTGTGTCCCAGTGGAAAGCTCTGCCTGAATTAGAGTACAGCGGCAAGTAAAAACCTGTTTGGTCAGTTGGAAGTTGAAATACACATATGCAATGAAAGAAAGTTCATTCAAGGCTCTTGAATGAAATTTCATATACCTTGTTTTTAGAAAGCTTTTCAGTTCACCTTTATTTTAGTAAGTGTACTTTATGTTCTTTTGTAGGCACTGTAAATAATCAAGATACTGATGTGCAGAAGAACCCATCCATTCTCAAGCAGTGTGTTATTAGTGATCTCTAGCAAGTTCTTGACTAATGTTGTTGTCTTGTTTTTGTTTTTAAATGGAGAAGGGTAGACATTAGATACTCCTTTTTCCTCCTTTGCTAAGTGTCTTATGACAGAAGAATCACCACAATTGCATTATTTTAACACTTTAAAATAAAGATCAGACTTCACCATAAGTTAAAGAGACTTGCAAGCAGTCTGAATATGCTAGAGAAACAATAATAATAAAATTACCTGGTCATACTGCTTCACATAATGATGTCTGTTTCAAAACTGGAGATTATCACATGAAACTCTGTGAAGACCATCAGTGTCTAATCTGCTAATAATTAAAAATTTAGATACTCTAGAATACTCTCTGTTTTACTCATTAGACATAGAAACAGTCATCCATTTGGTGTATTTTTTGAATGTGTGATAACTACAGTATACACAGACATCCAAAACTGAGGCATGAGGAGAACCATCTGCACAACTCCCTCGTCAACAAATCTTGAATCTTGTTTATTTGCCTCCATACATTCTTTCAATGTCATTGAGGTAATGGTTTTTCAGTTCTTTCCTTTTCAGCTTGAAAGCATCTGTTACCAACCCAGTCTCTGGGGTCCAGGGTTCAGGGCTTAGCCGTACTTTGATGGGTATTTCAAACCTTTCTAATTTCACTGCAGGGACAAGAAGAAAGAAAAGTGTGACTGTGATTACAAAGCCAAATGAAATAGTAATTTGTGTTACCTAAAAATCTAAGGTGAGCACTCTGTAGCTTGTATAATATGGTGTCCTACTTAATGAAATAACCTTACAGAAGGGCCACACAATGCTGAGTGCTGGTTAGTGTGCAAATATTCTAATAACACACAATACTTGCAGCTTGCACTGCTGCTTGAAACAAATCCTGTGTAGCTGAAGGTCTGAGACTACAGCTACAAGAGACACACTTAAAGCAAGACTTGTATCTTTGTTACAGCAATGTAGTAATAACTAGCTTAACTCACACTAATTGGATGTGCTTCATATTTAAATTGTACTGAAGTACTTCTATATTTTCCATGGTTGAATGTCTCTTCCCCAAATTCTTCCTTCCTAAGCATTTGTTTAGAGTTCAAAACAAAGAGACTTCTCTCTGTATTTTTGTTACATTAGCCACTTATTTTCCCTTCAGCTGGAAGCAGTGGCTTGGCACATGTGCAGTCCCATTGCAACCAAAGCTGCTTCTCTCTCTTGCCAGGCAACGGGCCAGAGAGGGGAGCAAGGGAGGAGGCAGGGAAGTGCTGCAGCAGAAGGGCAGGAACAGCGCAGGGAGTACTTGGAGTTTGCTCTCAGCTCCTGCTTGTAGGCCAGGAATGCGATCCCAGGGCCAGGGAGTTGTAGCTGAATTTGCAGCACAGCCGCCGGGGGGCGGCAGATGTGGGAACCTGGAGCTCTTCTGCCTCTCTAACTTGGATACCAGTGCACTGCTGCCTCTCACTCAGCTATGTGCCTGCTCATGATGAAGGTGCATTATGTTCCACTAAGAATGAGAAAGAGCTCTTTAAAAATAGTTTTGGAAAAAAAGTTTCACATCAATTATTTGTATCTCAATAGTAGATTACTATTTAGAAGGTACAAAGAATGCATAAGCAAAGGGTTTGAGTACACAAAGCTACAAAGATAGTAATTTGCCTGGTTCGTGACAGAAGAAAGTGGACTAAAATGTTTAAATCCAAGCCTGGGACCTACAGATTGATTTTTTTTTTTTAAAGCAAGACTTAATGGTGCCTTTCATTCTTTTTTCTCATTTTCAAAAGGCAGATTCTTTGTACAGTTTGAGAGGCAGTGCTTAGCCTGTGCTTAAGTCCAGCTTTTACTGGTTCCTTGTATGAGATGCCAAATGCTTTAGAGACTTTCTTCCCCAGTGAGTTTATTCATTTTTTTGGTCCCATAAAGGATGAGACTTGATCATTCAGTACCACAGCAAGGAACAGAGGCTTTTAAGCCATTACAACCACAAGGGTCATGGTTGTTCAAAGCTGTATGGGGGAAAAAAGCTTTGAAGTCTCTTGCTTAACCAGTTTCCTTACCAGCAAATGTCTTGTAACTTTTCTTCCAAATTGACAGATCTTTTGGACCTTATTTTAATTGTATTAGCCTGTCTAGAATTTAGTTCTAAAAAATACCTGAAGTTTTTTTCAAAGTACAAGAAATAAAGTAATTGTGACAACGAAAGAGCATGTAAATTCCTGGGATAACGGCAACAATTTCATGTGGTCTTTGCCTCTAATTAAACTATCAAGTTTGGGCAGATACAGAGAAACTGGAAGGAGGAGCAGTTAGTGAGGATAACTTAGTTTTTGCTGGATAAGCCCCATGAGACTGGCCAGCACCATGTGCTGTGTTACTTACTCTTGTTTGCCACTTCTTTAATCTCTCGCAGTATTTCTGCTTCCATTGTAGGATTGTTGCAAATATCCACCCAGCTTCCACTGATGCCTTTCTGCTCAGCCAATGCTGTCAGCTTCTTCTGATTGGGAACCACAAAACTGATCACATAGGACTGGTCACTACCCAGGATGGCAAGACAAGGACGGAAAAAAAGATCCAGTCAAGACTCCCATTTCAGGGCATAAGTTACCTGATGTTAGAGCCACAGATCCATAGGGCTTTCTGAACTGTAGTTATTCCCCCATACAGTATCCTTCTTGCACTGTAGGTCTTCTTCTAAACTGGCTGACAACATTAGGTTTGATCAGAATCAGGCTTTGCTGTAATTTCACACTTGCACATCTCAGTTTAGTTCCAAGCTAAGCCCTGTGTTGAGCCAGCTCTCTGCAGTTCCCCCTCACGTAGTGGGTTTAGCTGAGGGGAGGGAGAGGAGAGACCAGGACTCCTACCAAAACTCACCAGAGAGCTTTGGATCAAGTGTCCACATTAACTTTTCACTGGTATTCTAATAGAAAGCCAAAACACGTTAAATATAATGATACCTGCTCAGGGAAGGGATGGGATGGAACTGGAGTGTGTTTGGATAGGAGAAATGGTAGCAGAAAAACAGGTCATTTCTTCAATTTTCAGGAAATCTGTGAACCTGTGTTACTTCAGAGATGCTGTTTGTAACTGGCTCTCTGGTGGAGGGAGGTGTTCAATGGAAACCATGGAAAACTACAGTATAGCATTGGAGAAGTGGATCAGAGCCTGTATTTCACATTCACCCTGAATGGAGTTAGTAAGTTAATACCACTCTTACCTTTTGGCATAAGCACAGATATTGTCAATCAATGGACAGTTCTTCAGTGCTGCCTCTACTTTGCCCAGAGATACATATTCCCCTGCTTGTAGCTTTACCAAGTCTTTCTTACGATCTAGGAGTCAAGGGAAGGGAAAAAAAGCCTGTTTCATTTAAAACTTTGCATTTCCACACACTCATTTCCAAAGCCACTATAAATGGATTGTGTGCAATGCTATGCAAGATCCTTAATATACATAAATTAAAGCACCTTATTAAAATTTTAATGTACCTAATAGCTGCCAACTTTATAAAGACTTCTGCAAAAAAGTTTATATACCTCTAAAATTTTTCACACAGCTTGTAACAGAGCGATGAGGACTGATTTTAAAGCTTTGTAATTAATACAAAAGTTAATCTTAGCACATGGACTTTAAAGAATAAATGTAAGTCTAGATGGTGATAATGTCATTATCAAAAAACGGCATCACTTCCAAAATTTTACTACAGCTGTGAGGACTTTTGGAAATGTGTTTTACACTGTGATTCTGCAAGCAGGTAACCTTAAATATATTAGCCCTGGCAAAGCCAACAGCATTAACAGTGTTGGTTATTAATTATGTTTAGTCAGTATTTTGTAATATATTAAGATATCAAAACCTGAGGCCCACCTATGATCTGCAGACACCCATCGGGATGGAATTCCCCTATATCTCCTGTACAGAACCATCTCTGACCGTTCTCGTCAACAGAAAACTCTTCTGTTGTCTTCTCCTCATTTTTAAAATATCCCATTGAGACATTAGGTCCACCAATTACAATTTCTCCTCTAGGATTAGGCTTGTCTTTATTAGTGTAGCCCCCTGAAAACAACAAAGTCCCACACAATTATTTTTAACATATATATCCTGCTGCCAAGAAAATATTTTGAAACTTCAGCTTGAAGTTAAAGCACACTAATTGATGAGTGTTATATAAAGTACAGAACAATTACTGCATATGCTACACCTACCTAAGCAGAGAGGCAAAGAAACCAGTTAGGCAGAGGCTAAATTAGTTACTCTGAAATCAAAACAATTAATATTCTCACCTTCTTGCCAGTCTTTCAGTTTTATTTCACAACAAATAAGAGGTGCTCCAACTCTGCCAGTGCTGTAATCAGCAACTTAGGGAGAGAACAACAAAGAACAGAAAGATTTTTTTGTTATCTGCAAAATAAATAGGGCATTGCTTATATCAAGTTACTCTGTTGCAGTTAAGAACTACAGATATTCTGACTTTACAAAAAAACCCAAAACTCCCATACATAGTTACATCTTAAATTATGTATTTCCTGAAGTGTTTTAACTACCTTCTGTAATGGTTCCAGCTCCACAGGTTTCTGTTAGTCCATAGCCTTGACCAACAGGACAGCAAAAACAGATGTTCATGAATCTTTGTGTTTGGGGTGAGAGTGGTGCTCCTCCAGAAAGCATCATACGGATATTCCCGCCCAGCAGGGCTTTTACTTTTTTAAACAATAGTCTTGAAAGAAGGAAGAAAGCATTAAAAATTATTCAGTCAGCTCACTTTTATAAAACGACACCAACCTTCTTCCTTCCTTCCTATCTGGAACGCCTTAAAAATTAACTTACTCTGAGATTTTAGTGACAGCAGGGCTAGTCAAAACCTGTTACCTCTTGTGTAACATTTGAAGAGGCAGAATTTCTGTAGCTTAACTAAACAAACATGCCAATTTTATTACTAAAAAATGCAGTCCAATGCAAACTAACTCGTCAGCTGTTGGGAACATTAGTCATTCCTACCATTAAATACCTTACCCATTTCCAGTAAGAACTTGGATGACTTCAGTGAGTCATTAGATGACACCTGTATGTCAGATAAGAACTGTCTGATAGCTCAGATGATCATTCTTTTGGACTGTCTTAACAGATCTCAAGGCAAAGGGGACAGCTGGACTGTGAATTATACTTACATGTTACACAGGGGTGCATCATATCCCCTCTTGATCTGCTCCAATTTGTAGTCATAGCCTATCTTGAACAGAGTTCTCTGGATATAGTTCATCTCTTGAACTTTACTCATCACATTTTTATAAATCCTGTCCATTATTTCCTATAAAGTTTTAAAAAAGCAAGGGAAATTATCACATGGAGTAGACTGGCATGTGTAAATTAAATTCCATGTTATAACTAACTCCCCATATTATTCTTTCTTTAAAAGGGATACTAAGAGTGAAAATGTTTGCTTCATTGGTTAGGCAGTGCTTAATGCAAGGTGTGATCAAGTAGTCAATTTGTAGACTATGACACCTTGGCACTATTTACACCTTAACCTGTACTGAAGCTGTGACAAACTGGTTTAGAAAATTTTGAATTCAAGCTTAGGTAAATCTCTTTGCTAAAGGTTGGTCTATTCCATCCAAGGTGTATCCTGCTTAGGGGTCCTGATGTTGCACTTGATCCACAGCAATCGACAAGTGCAAGGGAATGAACTATTTCCTTTCAAGAGAGTCTTTTCACCAAACTTTCAAAGCAATGTGGTTGCAGCAATTCTAGTCATCTGACAAAAACCCACCACGATTCTGTCACAGTCAAGAGATTAATTTCCATTAAAATAATAACCTTGTGATCATCAAAATACATAGAACTTAAAATAGTGTTCAGACTGGTGAAGTATTTAATGGAAGTTTAAAGATTGGCTCCTTCAAGGTTTTTTTTTGAGTACAATGCTTTGAAGTATTTACATGCTTTCTCCCCGTGAAATAAATTTAAATGGATATTTTCCAGAAGGCTTGGGTTCTCTGACATATTAATTATCACTCTTAAGAGTGATTAGGTTATTAAGAAAGAGATCAAGCTGCTATACATGCTTAATAGTTTACAACAATGAAAGAATGCAAGTGACTAATTGATTTAAAAACTCTTGGCTATGCTAAGATGTTGCAGAACAACCAAATCCAAACAAAACTCTCTATTCTTAAATGAGATTAAATCCTCCTATGCACTCACCACCACCATGTGGCAACAGCTGCTGCTACCAGTCTTATGAGCCACAGATGTGATAAGATCATAAAAACACCACATGTGATTCCAGGACACAAAGAAGGTTTTTGCATTATAGAGATGCAAACATTTGTGGATTTTTTTGGATAGCACCACAACCTCGTGGAACACAGGAGCCTGGTCACTCAAAGAGCAGCATAAACTACAGAAGAAATAGGAGTTACAGTCTCCTGATCACTTTTATTTCTAGGAGGAAACTAAGACCAGCCTACTTACCCTGAGAACAGTGAGAGAGACTCAGCCTCAGTGTTACCTTGAAGAGAAGCAGCTGAGACTGAGCTCCCCAAAAACTACAGCAGCACAGCTTGACTTGCTAAGTCTGTGACTCAGCCAACTGCCCTTATCCTTAAAGTGTCCACCTTGGCCAAAGCCACTGTGCTTTGTCCCTATGGAAAAAGGAGTCCCAGACTGTGAGTGTCTAAGATTTTCTGTGTCCTCCTGTTGTATCAGAAGCCCAGTGAAACACCACTTTTAAGTATTGAAACTCATTTACAGGTTTGGATCAAAAAAGGTCTTGGCTGTAGTACAGACTTTTGTCTGCATCACCAGCACTCAGTTCAACCAACAACAACTAGAATGTCTACATTCTGCTCTTTCCTATTAGTGACAGTTACTTACATGTGAAGAGAAAAACATGTTAGTAAATAGATTTTTCTAGCATGAAGAAGATAGAAAACATCATGTTTGCTAAATGATCTGCTTCTGCATACTTACAGGCACAGCTGCCATTAGTGTAGGCTTAAGTACAGTACAGTCTCCTTTGCTTCCCTTCTTAATTTTACTTGACTGTAATAAAAAAAAAAAGAGTTAATTTATGAAGCATAAAACCAAACAGCTCTTTAAAGCTGAGGGACTAAAAAGAGAGGGAGATATACGAGCATGTAATTTGTTTAAATCTCTTTCCCCATTCCTGCGTAATTTTTTTTCCCATTGAAAACCAAAGAGCAATGATTAACAACTATTTCAACCAAAATAGTAGATGTTTTACAACTTCACTTTGTTTATCTTTCTCTTACTTCCTCCCTCTAGTAGTTGCTTTCTCCTCCATTTTCCCCTGGGAGTTTGTTTTGCCTTATGCAAATTTCTATACCAGCAAAACATACAGACACATCTTTTATGGTTTAATTTGCTCTTATTTATCTTAATTGTTAAATGGAAAAAGGCAAAGGGCTGAATAGAAGATCTGCACTAACTGGACACAGAACTGATAAAGGGAGACCCTGCAACCCCTCACCTGATCCGACAGAGTGAGTGGAGAGGAATAACCAATCCTGCAGCCGTAAGTGATGCAGGAAACTTCTGCTGTCAGCTCTAACACATGGGCCAGAGGCAAATACCCAATGTAAGTGTCCTTGGGCCTAGGAAAGAAAAGGATTCTCTAATTAACCATGAGGCACAAGTGGACTGAGAATACAGTTTAACAGTTTTATTGTGTGCTTAGTTATTACTTTTTGAAGGACCTGGATCACAAGTGAGGCGTATTCTGCTGCACACAAGAAGGATGTGATTTCAACCACAGTGTATAAATAAAATTGGGAAATCTGACCTTATTGAAATCAGTATGAATTACAGGAATTGTAATTCCTGTAACAAAGGCAAAACATTGCCTTGTTTTCTAGGAAACATAAAGGTTTTTTAGTGCTTCACTGCTATTTCCTCTCCTTGTGGGAGATTACATTCCAGTTGTGAAATTAAGGATGAAATCACTATGTTTTAAAATAATGACCAATGATTTACAAAACCTTGTCAGTCATCTTCTTCTAAGGTACATTACTAGGAAAAGAGCTGATCACTAAAGTGCTGAGGATTATTTCGGGAAGTAATGGCTCAGAAATTTCTCAGCAAGAAACTGCCATCTGTCACTGAAGAGCAGCTTTCAGCACTCACTCAGAACTGGAGTTATATCCCCTCACAAAAGGGGTTTGGCAACATAGCTCATTTCAGCTGTTGACCCCTTTGTGAATGCAGGGACAAATACACTCACTTTCACAAAAAATTTCCATAAAACATTAATGTGAGGCAATTTGCAGTTGGTTCTACTACCATCAATGTACAATTCATTACTTTTCTGCTCCTCAGTGAACTATACTTGAGCAATTCAGCAGCATGTGCATTAGACATCCAGCAGTGGTGTCTGTGGTAGGCTCTGACACGCTTCCTAAACTGATTCTTGCTGCCTGGAAATGTCTGAAAAGAACTTTCCAAGTTGGACTAGATAAGGAATCTCCTTACCTAGTAGCATCCTCTGAAGCTCAAATGTGCAAAAGTCTATCACAGACCTAGAGCTCAGGGTAGTAATAAACAGCATGTGAGAAAAGAGCTGGAAGGGCATACTTTTCAAAAGAGGAAAGTTCACAAACACAAGACATATTCTTTATAAATTAGAGTAGTGGGCTCACAATAAAATGAGCAAACTTGATAACACACGATGCCAGCAGCAGACCATAAATTTGGATGCTTTTGGAGGTTCTGTTTTCTCTCTCTGTAAGTGTTTCTTACCCCAGTCCAGGTATTCTCTCACACTGTCCTGTCATTCCAGCTATTAGGTTTTTATGCATCATCATCACTCCTTTGGGTCTCCCAGTAGAGCCACTGGTGTACATTACTAAAGCCAGGTCTGTAGGAACAGGTCTGCTTGGCAGAATGCTTGCTACAAAACACAGGAGAAAAACTGTTATTAATTCTTATCTACTTTCAAAGTTATTGCTGTAATTAATCAATGTGACAATGTCTGTAATCAGTGTGAAACAGGTGCTTCACCCAAGGCAAGCACACTGTGCTGTGCAAGGTCAGTGCTGGACAGAGTAGTGGTCTGGTTTTAAGAGGAAGAGAGGGAAGGCTGATTTTGAGGAATGATGACAATTTGGTTATCTGCACAATCTGAGTGATACTTTTGTCATTATGGATTATAGGTGACTGAAGGTTTCATGGAGAAGTCTTTTGAAGACCAAATAAATCTGGCAAGGACAGCAAAAGGGAAAAATACAACACTGGAGAGAAACAGCAGGTTGAGTAAAAAAACAAAACCAAAAAACCAACACCACAAAAAGCTGCAAGTCAGCTTTTCTGTCAGTCCTTCAAAGCCAAGGTTGCAGAGCTAAGATTCCTTTTCTTATCTTTTCCCTCCCCCTTTTTTTTTTTTAATGAACCTTTCTCAGGCAAGTTGCAGGTTAATGGAAAGCAATAAACTTAGAACACTTGACTTTTGATTTTTGTTTTAACCCCTTGACATTCATTCTTACGATGAAAATCATTAGCTTTTACAGCTTTCACAGTGTCTGCAAGGAAGCAGGTTTTTTAGGGACAAACCCAACAAAACAACACCCCCCCAGGGTCACTGCTGGTCTCTATCAGCACCTCAGGCTGATCAAAGATAAGCAGCTGTGAGGAATGTGTGCTTCCCAAAGCTCCTTTGCCAGGTTATCTCCTCCTTTATTCAAGAGAGAGGAGACAAGGCTAAGCACAGTCTGCTGATGTAGGGAAAACAGATCATCTGGGCTGGGTTTTCCTTCCTTATGTTTACAGTCACTCCCGGCTGCCCAGTACAGCAAGCCATGTAATGGTTATTCCTCTAGCCCAAGGTGCTTTTTAGCTACACTTTGGTTAAGAAAATGGACATTTCCAAGCCAGCAACAACAACAAAAAAAGGTCCAAGTGCTTTCTCCTTTTTTCTTAGGAAAAACAGTGAAAATAAGATGAATAAAGGATAAGAGTAGCAGAAAATGAAACACTGCACTGGATTCTATTTCATTTCCTAAAACAAATTATTCTAGTTATGGCTTAGAGGCTAAAACCAAAGTTTTATCCTGACATACCTGACACTTAAACAAAAGAGATCAAACAATTTTTTTGTTTATTTAAAGGGAGCCAGAAGATGAACTGGCAATCTGCCACTGCCTTTTGCTGGAGACCTGCTCAGGTAGGGGGATTTCTGCTAAGCATCCCTCTTAACCTAGGTCTGATTTGAGTGCTAACACTGCTTGAGGTGTCCCTCTGTGAAGTGATCCACTTACAGTTTTCTGGTTTGGCTCCCAGCTCTTCAACTGTCTGCATACTATGAATCTCCATGTGTTCAGGGTATTCTGATTTATTGATAGTCTTCTTGTCCACATAAATGATATGTTTCAGACAGGAGACTTGTGGCAGTGCAGTCTACAGAAGAAAAATTAAATTTTTAGCATTGTCTGGACTGTAAAATGATTATAGGGTTGCTTATAGCCAGTGAAGCTGGTACCAAATTACCTTAAGTTTGCTCTCAAGAAGTTCCACACTCGTGACCAGATATGATGCTCCACACTCGTTGAGACCATAGGTCACTGCCTCTTCACCCAGGGTGGCGTACAGAGTGACAACTGTCACAGGAGGGGACAGCACATGAGAGAAAGGTTAAAGTAGTACTAACTGCAAAAGCTCTTGCTTTAGCTTACTGGAAAGCACTGGGGGGGAGGGGGGTTGTTATTAGTTCAATTGGAAGTGTTCTAATTTGGAAATAAAACAGCTTTTAATTTTTCCGTGTCAGAAATTTTATGGCACAAGAGACTTTTGCAACAAGAACAGTTGTACAGGAAGCATTTCTTTACCAGGAGGGGGGTCAGACCCTGGAACAGGCTTCCTAGAGAGGTGGTCGATGCCCCAAGCCTCTCACTGTTTAAGAGGCCTTTGAGCAATGCTGTTAATAACGTGCTGTAATTGTTGGTCAGCCCTGAAGTGGTCGGGCAGTTGGAAAGAACCTACAATAATCATCCAATCCTTCTGAAGTAATCTGTTCTATTCTACAGCAGAAAAGAAATCATCAGAACAAAGAGATGCACCGAAACCCAACAATAATGCACAAAGCAACTGAGAGCAGGTGTTGTGTCCCTGAGCCCTCTGCAGCCAGAACCTGGGAAAAGGCAACACTCCAAACCTCGCAGGGCATCGGTCACAGCTGGAAGCTGTGCACACCCACAGGCAGCTCTTTCCACACTGTCAGCTACTTTCCTTGCTCCCAGGAAATTATTGATGGGGGCAAGGCAGAGAATCAGACTAAGGAATCAGACTGTTTTTTCACACTGGTAGATTATTTTTAACCCAGGCTGGCTACAGTGATGCCATTAAGAGCCTCACAGGCACCAAGGAGTTCACTTCTTCCCATCATCTTTCTATTGAAAAAACTTTCCTTCAGTATTATCTGCTGTCTCAAACTGTAACCTCCAAAGAACATTAAAGGAATTTAATATTCCCATGAAATAGGGTTCATGCAGAAGAGGGAAAAAGAGTAATGTCATATAGCTGATTATTACTGTCTGAATAGTAACTGTACTGCTCTGTCATTCTAACATCTAGAACATTACTGCAATAAAATAAAGAACAATCTCATAAACATGAGCGAGTTAATTTTAGAGATCTCCACAATGCATAGAATAGACTGAAAGGTTGTAAGAACCAGACCGTCAGCAGAGGAAGTTTATGAAATTCTTACCCCTTCAATGACAAGATTGGCAGAGTCAAAATACTTAACAGCCTGAGAACAGTGCTGAGAAATGGTTCTAAAATACATTAGAAGTGACTGAGTTGAGCACTCACGAGGGAAGTTGTACTTGAAGCAGGTTAGAGCCACAATCATCCATTCTGCTCGTGTCTCACAGAATATGACAACAGTACTCTTGGGGGTCAGTCCCAGGGCAGTCAGTCCATTCCCCAAATGAGTAATTTTCTCATTTACTTCTTCATAGGATAACCATCTGTAAGTTCCTAAAATTAACTGGTGAGGGAAAACAATGAATTTTGATGACAAGAAGCTGCTGGTACAGCTCTACCAGCTTATGTGAGTTGGTGCATAACAGTGTAAGCACACACACTGCCATTCATTAAAAAAAATTGCTTTCATTTTTCTTGAAGTAAAATAAATACTGCATCCTATATTCTCTTATTCTTTAACTACCATAAAATGGATGGTTTATAAGATGACTGAAGAAGAGCTCTAAAGAGACATGCATTTCTAAAGAGAAGCCAGATGCAAAGCAGCACAAAACCAAATCAGAATTAAGTACAAAACTGTAAGTTTTACCTTTTTGAATACTTTTCCATTTGGTTGCATTTCATTTTCTTCACTCAGTATCTCTCTGGTTCCAAGACAGTCCTTCTTCCCAAACTTTGCTAAAGCATGGTCAAAGAGCTTGTCCAACGTGTCTGCTCCAGGAATGTTAATGTTTGCTAGTGAGTCCAGGTGAGTGACAGAGCGGTAGGGGCTGCCGGGCTTGTCCGAGGTGGGTTTAGCTTTTAATCGCTTTGCCATGGCCTTTTTCTTCTTGGCATTGGTGAGAAAATACCAGGGAATAAATACGAGCATACTGTACAGGGAGATCAACAAGTACACAGGCAGCAAGAGAATGGCACACACTTCTAGCCTAAGTTTCATCGTGGGTATTTAAAAAAGAAACTCCTAAGGAGTTCTGAAGCAGGCGAGAGCAAAGCGGCAGCGCAGTGGGGTGTAGGGAGAAGCAACAGGACATGAAGGTTAGGTAGTTCTGATTCACAGCATCTGCTAAAATTTTAGTAACCTTTGAGAGCCAACAGTGGACACCTGTGGGTGAAGACCAGTGCCAAGCAGACAGCAGGAAAAAAAAAGAAAAAAATAATTAAATTAGTAATATTGCAGTCAGTTCATTAGTTTTAGTCCTTCTAAGAGGTCACTTCAAAAGCATCAAGACAAAGGAGACTGAAGTAACTGAATTAAGAGGCATGTACACTGCACAATAGGGCACTGTCCTGCTCTGGGCATGAGAGAGAGTAAATCTTTTCCATACTTGCTTCCTGCATCCACAAATACTTTCCACAGACTTTTGCCCACTATCTCTGAACAGTTCAGGGATGTTGAGGTGAAGTCTGTCCTTCACATCATAATATTGTGTTTAAGCCACTCCAGTAATGCCACAGTTGCAATTATGGGAAAGGTCAATGCTTGTTTTTCCCCTAAATATTTGTACTACAGAGAAAACATACAGTAATTGCTTTACTGCTTTTCAGACTATTACATCAACATATATTCAGATTAAAATGTATCTTGATAGAGTCCTCAAAAGTCTACATGTTGTAATCTAAAAACTATTTAATATTCCAAAACTGCTTTATTAACTTTGCCCCAGCAAATGCATTCCTAATCTCATACTTTTCAATTATGAATATCAGACTCTTGGAAAGGGATTACACAGATTTGCTTTTCCAGCTTCAAAAACTACTGTAATACATGCATTTTAAACTCCAGATACAGAAAATGGAATCAAATTTGACCAATTCACACCAATTTAAAAAAAAAGCACAATTTGGCAGGATTTTGTCTGCACACCAGAAATCTTTCCTCATTAAGGAGAACTGGGCCTGAACGAAAACTGCAGGTGAGTGAGAGAAAAACAAAAGCATCCCAGCAAAGCCCAGGTGTGGGCAGAGCACTGGTCAGTCACTGGTGTGCAGTGGCACAGCAGAGGTCCCCACACACGAGTGCTGACACTTAGCACAGAACTCGGGCTGTCACAGACACAACCCCATAAACAGAACAGGTGAGAGGAGGGAACTTCTCAGGGCTCCATCGACAATTAAAAGAATGTGGGCACACCTCAAAATACACCTTTATTAATATATTTGCCACCCTCAGGTGATGAGGGAGGCTACAATTAACATTTCAGGTTAAACAAGACAACTGCTACTAACAGTGTAACAGAAATCTGTTAATAAGTTGTTGGGTTTTTAATAAGAATTCCACAGGCAGTTGTGTTGTAGCCAATATCAACAGCATTTAATGTAATGTGAGATTAAGAGATCTGCAGATATTTAACATGACTGCCATATTAATTTTTGTAATTACATCTACAGATAAAATTACCATTGAATGATATAGTATAATAAACTAAGCTGAGCTAAACTAAGCTCAGACTTGTTTGGAAAAAAATATTCTGCATATTTCTTTAAAAAAAAAAAGCTACTTTTCCAAATGTAAACACTTATTCATGGTTAACCTCATCATCAACCTCAACACAAGAGACATCATTTGACTTTCTAAGCTCCAGTTCTCTAAAATGAGGGGTTTTTGGTTTGTATTACAAATCTTGCATGCTATCTTCATTCTAGTTAATTCAGTGCTCCAAACACAGCAGTTGAGCTTCTATTGCAAACAGAATCCAGCCATGGCACTAAGACACAGCAAGAAAATGTCAGTGCATGCCCATGGTTAGACATAACACTACATATTAAAACTAACCCCATGGAGAACTCTCACTGCTCCTCACCTTCCAACAAAAAGCTTATGACCAGGCACAGTGACTTGGATAAAAAAGCAGAATTGTTTGACTACTGCAAACCCTTTAACATAATGAGACAGTACCACAGCTTTTCTTTGGGCTGAATAGGAGCTTGTTGTGAAGTTGTCCTGAAAAACTACTGGTTAATAATCATTTGGGAGGGGAGGAGAGGAAGGTTGCATTTCTTTCATTTTGGAATTTTAGGTTAATTTGAAATACTTTTGAAAGTGTTTATAAAAACAGAAAGCTTAGCTAATTTGTATATATTTGTAATAATTTAAAATCAAGTCCTATTTCTATCCTGACAAAAATCAGATGTAATTCTTAATAGACATCAGCTGGAAAAACTTAGTGAGTCCCAAAAAGACAACCTTGGGTTTTTCCTTTGAACAATCTCATGTAAAACCCAACACACACACACAGTACTTACAAGGGATCTGACAGTGGTGACAGGTTTTTTTCAGTGTCGATTAGATCTACATTAAAACAGGAAAAAAAGAACATATTAGAAGCTGGGAATTTTTTTGCCTTGCAGAAAGGAGCAATCTTTACAATTTCCAAACACAACCCATACAAGAGGAGAGCAATTGAATTACTGGAAAAGATTAGTTTCAGAATTGCCATTGTAAAGATAGAGACTAAGCTACCCAAAAAGGAGTTTAATTTTTAAGGGACACTACCCACTTCACTCCCCAGTTTAAACATGTTCTGAATAAAGTTATGAACAGAAGCTTAATGCAATTTAATTAAAAAAAAAAGACAATGACAAGACTTTCATACTCCATATGGTCCATTCTTCTTTCTTAAGGCAGAAACAGCAAGACCTTTATCATTCTTGATAGATAAGTGTCAGTAGAAACATGAACTCAGCACTACCCACAGCACACACTGCCCAAGTCCCAAGGAACATGAAGTAGATTTTGGGTGTTGAGGTAAGAGAAGAATTTCCAGAACAAAAGCATGGTTATATAGGCAGTGGAGCCTCACTGGTCCCATGACCAGTGCAGTAAAAGATGGCTGTGTGTAACTGCAGAGAGAAGGCTCCAAAAAGTCTACTGCATCATCATTCTCTTGGACTACTAGATTTTACATAAAGAAAGCTTTAACTGATATTTAACCTAGTTATATTATAACAGCTTTCACCATAAGTCTAAGATTTCAATCAATCTATTTTTACAGACTGAAATCCCATTAAATGTCCCTCACAAAATTCTCCTACAAACATTTTCTCTTGAAATATGAAATAAAAAAGAGGTGCTATAATGTTTTTAGTGTTACTGGCACTTGCATGTAGCTGTATGAGCTTTTGATCCATTACAGGACCATCCCAAATGTGTGCTACAAAATATTTATCATATTTTAAATATAAAGCATAACAGACTGACAATTGCAAAAGTACCTCCATACAAATTCTATTTAGTTAGAAGCCAAACTTAGCTATTCAAATTACACCTTATGCCTTCAATCTCCTATTTAAGTTTAATTAGACTTTAAGAGAAAAGATGAGATGCAATGTTCACATCAGTACACCATCAAGGATACCTTCAGGGCAACAGAAATAACTGGCATTTTTTTTAATATAGAAAAATAGCTTTTAAATAGTCATGAAAGCTGGTGGGACTAAGTAAGAGCAAAAGCGTGGATGGGGAATAGGGAGCTGGTTTATTCACAGAGGAGGAAATGCCCTAATCTTCTCTGCATTTGACTACTCTAACAGAATAGAATCAACTTACCCAGCATTTCCACACACTAGAATTGCTAAATGTAACTCAAAACCTAAAGAAGTAACTGTAGCTAAAACTTTTATCCTATGCACTTTAATTGGAGTAAGGCAGCAAATTATTATCTCACTGGGAAAGGCTTTGATTAGCCCAAGCCCAAAACACTGTAAAGGTTTAATATTGAAAGTATATGAACAACAGTTATTATTGCCCTTCCTCTGGTGTTAAAAAGCTTGCCAGGGATCCAATCTACTGTGTAACAGCTTGATTAGAAGAAAACACAACTTTTTTCTGTCTACTCCCAACACTTAGTTAGGAAAGTCATCCAGTAAGAAAGATGACAGGAAATGAGTAGTGACCAAATCTGGAGTCTGCAAAGCAGGTTGTTTTTAGTTTAAAAACAACACTGGAGGAAGTCTGGTTCCTCTGCAACTGAGCTCTTGCCAACTCAAATGGAGACACAATTCTGGCTTTAGCGTAAATACTCAGGGTTGACTCCATTTAGGAAGTTCTGAAATCTTCCAAAACAATCCAGTAAGAATAAGGAACAACTGTTTCTGGAACATTGTAGCATTCAGGCAGATCTAAACATTTTGGAACCCACAGCGAGCATTCAGAATTCGTAAGTGGAAAAGTGGTTTTACATAGTAAAAAAAAAAAATTGAGTTGACTTGAAGAAATACGTGAGTTATTAGTCAGTTTTTGGAAGGGAACTTAATCAGTACCTAGTCATCCTGAATTTCTTCCAGTATTAGGACTGAAAGAGGCCGGGATTTCAAAAAGAAATTACAGGAAGACCGAGAAATACCACATTGCCAGGAAGATGCAGCACACTTAAGCCAAATAAACAAATGAGTGCAGGCTCTCTACAAATTTTGATTTTCCAGATTTATACTTGGCACACACAAGAATGACAGAATATTTCTACAGCTTAGAAGACTGTGATTAAATGACAATAAGAGAAGTATTTTGTGGCTAATTACAGTTCAATTCATTGAAAGAAAAACTAAAGGAAATGATTGAGTTTTTACATCATGTTGGTGTTTTTTATGAAAACAAACTCTGCCAATATTAGTGCAAGTTATTCATGGTAGAGAAAAGGTTCATGAGGTCCAATTCTCCTTACTTTCTCACAGGCAGATTTCTACATATTTTCCTCTTGCACAATTTGGTACATCACAAAGGGCAGTGAATACTCCACAGATAACCAAGTTTCAGAATTGCTTCTGTGCTCTAGCAATGCAATAATAGCTCAAAGCTTGAGAGTTTGAGAGCTCTCACTCTGCCTGTACAGTGTCAACACTGGTACCTATGTCCCAAAAGCAGAGAGGGGGGACACTCAGTTTTACTGGATTCTGGTGCAAGTTGAGGTTCCCTGTTTAAATATCTACATTCTATGTGAAATAGCAAAACTACAAGTAATATTAGGAAATTGTTTCTCTTACTGCTGCTTAAAAATGGTTAATACAATGTTTTACTTAGCTACTAACAAGGATCGAATTTATATTTGGTTTCAAGAAAAATATTATTGTTCTTTATATTCACTGCCTCCATGTACTGCCTCAGAACACACACACAATGTCAATCAGAAAAAAAAATTTAATTTGTAAGTGTCAAACATCTATTGCTGCAGCAAGTACTGTAATGGAAGCCAGCCCAGCCACGCTGACCCAGTTATCTAACAATTATCTCAATTATCTAACAGCCCGGTGTGAAATGCTCCCCTCATTTTTAACTCCAGCACAAACAAATACCTGCTGAAAGGGTAAGAGCTGCTTGCACGCCCCAAAGGTAGAAAACATTAAAGGCTAAGGGAAGATTCCACAACTGAAAACTGTACCTCGAGCTACTGAATTGGGGAAGTACTTCCTCTACACTCACCTGTTAGTTTTGCCTCATTAAGTTCTACCCAGAACCTGCCCTGAAGTACCGGGGGCTCCCGGCTCCTCTCCCAGGCCACACAACTGCTCCGGCCACAGCCCTGGGGCACACAGGGGTCAAGTCATACACAATGTTAAGGGGTTGGAATGGGCTTTAAAGATGATCTTGTTCCGCCCCCGCCATGGCAGAGACACCTCTCACTCCAGCAGGCTGCTCAAGGCCGTGTCCAGCCTGGCTGCGAACACTGAGGGCTGAGGCACCCACAGATTCCCTGCACAACCTGTGCCGGTGCCTCACCGCCCTCACAGTGAAAAATTTCTTCTATCTGACCCAAATTTCCCCTTCCAGTTTGTACCTATTCCCCCCTGTCCTTCCACTACAGTTCCTGATGAACAATCCCTCTCCACCTTCCCTATAGGCCCCTTCAGGCCCTGGAAGGTGCTCTGAGGTCTCCACACAACCTTCTCTCCTCCAGCTGAAGAGCCCGAGTTTCCCTGTCTGCACAGGGGAGGTTCTCCCATCAACCCGGTGCCTGCTCTGCACTTGCTCCAACAGTTCCGTGTCCTCATGCCGGGGACACCAGGGCAGAGGGTGAGAACCACCAGTCAGTCCCAGCGACACCACAGGGCTGTGACTGATGGCGGCTGTTTGCACCCAACTCGTTAAAACAAGGACATGAAAACACAAGCAGCGTGACCAAGGACAAACTTTGCAGGACACGTGGCCATGGAAGTCTGCAACAAAAGCTCTGTAAACAGTCAAATAAGAACTGATCCTCTTCCCACGTGTAACACACAATGCACACACTGGATACTCCTGTGTTTAGCCACACAAGCATTTTGCAGTGGAAAGGTGGTGACGTATCATGGCTCTGGTGATCCAGCTATTTGAGATTTAAGTTATCCTCATCTTTTAATTTTTGATTCTTTCTCTGCAGCTTTGCAAAAAACACAATATAAGCATCTCCTAAGATTACTGAATTATACAGCGTAGAAGATCAAATTAGTTTGAGACCTACAAATATAAAGCCCTATTTGCCACATATTCCATAAGGATTTCCTTGCCTGTGAGCACTGTCCTTGAGAAATCTGATCCCTCGAGTCAAATAATCTCCCAATAAATACAATTTTTACTGAAATCAGTTTCATACATTACAAACAAAGATGTGTTACTGGCTTCCCCCATGCAAATCATGCCTCCTTTCAGTGCAAACTAGGTTAAGTTTAAGCTTTTTGAAAATGTTCTCATATTTTGGACAACTTCAGATAAATTCCAAAGCCTGTTACTGCACCTATTATTCTGGAGTGTATTACAACAGATCTTTGCATTCACCTATACTGTATCAGTTTAAAACTACATATTGGAGATAATTCCCATCCTTATATTTAATCATTACAAGGGAAACAGGTCAAATTAAAAAAAAAAAAAAAAAAGTCCTGAACATCCAGACTGTATTGTATAGGTCTGTTTTGTGGACTGTTGGTGCAGTCTGTACCATAATATGCAACTACAAAACAGCGTTTAAATCTATTTTTTATAACCAGATTATGTTTAAAATCATTTTTAAGCATGAGTCCAACTTGAAAATGTGATTGAAAATACCTATTACAGGCCAAGAAAAAGACAGACCAGGAGTTTTTCACTTGAGCATTTACTTGAACGTGTGTTTTTTCCCAGAAGGTGTTTTATTAACAGAAAAGTTAAGAACTCAGTTCTCCCTGCATTTTCAGGGCATAGTAAAAGTAAACAACTGATGTACAGTGTTTTACAGTCTTCAAAGCCAGATGTAAAATTGCTGTTTGCATATGTGATGAGGGTGCACTGCAGATACAAGTTGCATTCATACTTTCTAACTAAAGTTTTTCTTCTAATTGCAGGTGCTTCCCTGGCCCTGTTGACATTAATTTTTATCTGTTTTCAGATACTGTCAGCATTAGGAGCATATACACTGCCAACAGATTGTTTAAGAATTAGTGTGCTCATCTCCCCTCTTACGATCATCACTTCAACAAGAGCCTTTGACAATGTAAGGAAATTAGGATATCGGGTACTTTTTGTTTTGCAAATGAAGACGGAAGAAATAATCTCTCCGAGTAAAAGTTTTTCAACATTTATTCAGAGACAATATATTTATGCTTATGCCAGTTGGATACAGCTGCTTCACTGATTCCTGGAGTGAAGTATCAAGTTCACACTCTGATTAAGTCACAGTATTAGGGGAAAAAAATGTATGATATTTTACTGAACAAGCCAAAAGACTCATTAATGACATTACCATTAGCTGCACAGATAAAATATTAACACTTATTTCCTGGCCCTGAATCTGGTGTGTTACCAAACATCTGTGCAGCACAACCTAGGAGGAATTCCATGTACTCTTGTGATGACGCATTAAAAACACTTAAAATCAAAACAGCATTTTCCAATATACAACAAAACAGTAACATGAATCTATTACTACGTAAGAACAAATGTAGGAGAAAGGAAACACTGAACCATTCTTTTTTAAATAGGATTTAGGTAATAGATTTATCTGATCAAACCTTAGAAACATGAACACAGGAGAGCCAGTCATCAAAAGCCACTTCCTTTATTTATAGATTTCCTGAAATCTTGCAGCATTGCTCTGCATTAACCTTTCTGTGAAAGGAGCAATTCCAACAGGCAAATGTCAGCCAAGCCCAGCTTGCAGGGAAGCAGGCAGTGTAATGACAGGGATCCTCCTAATCCTCCTTAACGCCCCACTGAGAGTCCCCAGCATTGACCTGTTCTGCTGAAACCCAGGCACAGGGATGGGCCACAGCAGCTTCTCCTTTCACTGCAGCTGCCCTGGTCAGAACTTCTCTTTAAATGTCTTGTCAAAACCAACTGCTGTGCAAGTTAACAGACTGAAGTTCTAAATACAATTCCATATTCCTTCAGAGAACCCGACTGGCTCTTCAGCTTTCAACAAGAAATTCTGCCACCAATTTTACATTTATCTTTATTTCTTTTCAGAAACACCAGCATATCTCATCAGTGACATTAGGTTGCTTTGTTCTCAGACACGGGTCACAATTTAGGTAGTGGAATTAATTCCATACTTACAAAAGGAAGTGGGGAGTACACGTTCCTCCTTATATACTGTGTTTGCAGACTTTTGCCTACCAAAAAGTGTACTGGGGGCTGAGAGAGATTTTCCTAAGGTTTTTATGAGTTTTTCAGAATTCTGTGGGGACTGTCAGTAAGAGGAGCACTGGGAAATATACTTTCCATTTTCTCTTCGGAGCTCACAGTCAAATGCAAATTCCTCCTTTTTTATGTGACTAAGCAAAAAAAAAAAAAAATTAGGCTCTCTTATTTGCAATTCAAAGAAATTCTCTCTTTGCAGATGTTCTGATATATAGATGACTCTGTGTGCACTCAAAAAATGCAACTTTAAGAAAACTGTCCCCACCCATGGTCATTTGAGATGGTAGCCCCTGAGATTTCAAGCATTAGTCATCTCTATTTTTCATTTTCATTGTGTAATAAAAGTGCTTTGAGGGTCAATAAACATTAGGAGCATCAGGAGCAAGCACAGTTTAATCTTTTACGCAATCACAGTATCTTTGAGTCAAAGAGAGATGATGTTTTTGTATGTTTAAGGAACTGAATTCTACTGTAGGCTTAATGCTAAACTTTAGCACAGTCTATTGCTTGGTTCTTATTGAACCTCCCCATCACTTCCTGGCTAAAGACTAGATTCATTTTTAGGTATCTGTCCTCTCTGGATCCACATGTGGAATTCCCAGGTAACTTATCTAAGACAGAAATTCAACTGCAACTTTTTGCTGACTTGACTTTAAACTTTTTGTGACTCAACTTGCTTTCTGCTACTTTCATGCTCTTTATGATAGACCGAGATATCTTTAGGGTATGTTATTTGGCATTTTCCACTACAGAAGGCAACCTTACTGACTGACTACATGGTAACAGTTCTTTGATTTTATCTGCACTTCAAAGAGGAAGTGAGGTGACCAAACAAATGTCACCACATTTTCTACGGCAAGGAAAAGTTCAATTCAAGTTTTATATTTAACAGCTCTAAATACTATTTTGTTCAAAAGTAATCTGAACATAAACACTCATATTAAGAGAGCAGAAAAAGGTAGAAACCAGCACAATTCTTCAAGAAGTTTAAAAAAAATACAGAGAAAAAGCTACCCTGAGACAGTTTTAAACAGTGAGGTTTTGAACTTTACCACCCCCCAAAACACAGGAAGGCACATTTATTGCCCTTATTTACAGACACAAAAGAGGTTAAGGTTTACAGTTGCAGAGGCAGAAGTATTTGATGTTCTTACAAAACATCCAGATGGTTTTACAAAGCAGCAGAGGACAGGACCATGTGTCCCTGCACAGGATCATGTGCTCCAGGCCTAGAGCTCTTGCCAAGGAGCTGTGTATCCTTGTTCTCATACCTGGGTACATGTCCAACCCCCCAGCAAAACACACCAGCCCAGGACAGCTGGGCACTAGCACAGCCACACAGCTTCCTGAATTTGTTCAAATCCTGGTGGCTCAAAAGATAAAAACTGAAGAGGTCTAACAGCATGACTTATATTTAGGCAACTAGATCACTTTTAATACGAGTTGCTTCTACAGCAGCAGCTGCAAAAGAAACTGTGAAGCACTAGACTAAACAGACAGTAAAGTGGTCTCAGACAAATTTTGAAGGAAGCTTGGAGAGGAAACTGATGCTGTTGACCATTCTTTCAACTTATTTTTAGGAACTTTTTGTTCTGAAAAAGGAACAAAAATCCTTAGTCTGACACTGTGTATCACAATGATTCGTGGTAAGTAATAAAAAAAAGAAATTTAGTTTATTAAGAAATGCAGTGATACTCAAAAAGCTAATATTGTCAGAAAACGTTTCTAATTCACTTTTAAAATACACAGTTCTCACTTCAAGTCTATCAGTATTTGTATAATCATTACAGCGATGGAAGAACCAAGTTCCCTATTGTAAGGGTTATTTAAGTGCCCACTCCCTAGTTATTGCCAGTCTTACTGATCACTAACACACACAAAAACAAGTCACTTTACCTTGAACACAACTGCAATTCAAATGTTGCTAGGAAAGTACGTCGATAAACTCACGAAAAATCTAAAAAAGAAAAACATTAAATAGTGAAAATTCTAGTCCCCATTAAGTTACAAACACATCTAAATAGACCACTGAACCCAAACCTTTCCTGGCTTGGTAATAAGAGCTTTGTCAGCTGTTGTGTGTCAGGGTCATTTGCAAAACCTAATTCTTGAGAACATGGAACAAGCTGTTCAGGTGCTGTACTTTAGGTCATAGGATACCACTAGAAACTCATTATGTTACCATTTTCAATTTTCATCTAAATTCTATGCTCTGAAAAGGTGTTTGAATGATATAACATGCTGCCAAACACTATGCCTGACAAAAAGTTTTAATATGTATTCTTTGTTAAAGCTGCTTTTAACAGCCTCAACTTTAAAGGTTCAACAACCCAGTATTCAAAGCTTACCTTTCTGAAAGAAATCTACTTAATGCTATCCAAGTTACAAAAGTATGTCTCATTTTCAGCTAAATAAGGAAAGTAAAGTTATAAAGTAAGAGGTAATATGTAACAAATTTATTAAACATCTGAGGAACACCAATGAATTACCTCAGAGAAACAGAGACCTTACCCAGTATGGCCTTTCAGGGAATAGAACACCTCCCTTTACCTTTTCATGCAATGTTTGGGCACAGACCACAAATCAGAAAGGCAGGAAAACAGCTGGTGTGGTAACATGATCTGGACAGAGTCTTACACTCATTTCTGACTGTTCTGTGTATGTGATTATCATCCATCAAACCCTCCTTGAGCATTCAAATAACCTGCAGTCAGCTCAAGGCTGGAGCAAGTTTTTATCTTCTGTTATGTCAGACAGAAATATTAGTCAGACAGACTCCCAGGATGTTTATTACACTCTTCCTCTTCAGCCCCTGGAGCCACAATGCTCCCTGCACAGGTATTGTTAAAGGCAGGCAAGAAGAACAGGCCTAAGGCCAGTGAGATGGAGAACTGACACTCCCAGAATGGCAAAAAGTAGAATACTCATACAAGCAGGATACTCTCCACAGTTTTCAAAGGCATAACCTTGTTTCTATCCCTGTTCCAGCTCCCACATTCTCAAAGGACTTTTATTTAAGCACAGCAAGTTTAGTTTCACTTTCCAGTTGTTCCTCTTCCCTGTGGTGATATATTTCATAATGAAAGCACTTTGACCAAGTTCTTTAAACAGAGGAGCTCATAAAAATACAAAAGTATTTCCATGCTTATGAAATAAACAGATAATCCATTTTCATAATGAAAATTAAACACATTTATCAAACAAAGGCACAAAAACAAGGCTATCAAGGTCAGTATTAAATTACCCTGTGTAAATACACAGTATGAATCAGCAGTACATACAGTTGTCTTCATGGAAAGTGATGTGCAAAATGACAAACTAACGGGTTACTCTGGGCATACAAACTACTCCATCCTTCCTACTTCTACACCTGGTATGAAAAGACAACACACCACAAACCAGGGTCTCTTTTCTTTTTCATCTTCCCTTTCTATTGCTGTATCACTTTGCTGTTATTTGATATTACCACTAGCTGCACTATTATTGTCTCAACTCTACTATGTAACATTCAAAGCCCTAGAAAATACTGTTGTAAAACTACACTTTACCTATTATATAGTATTGCAATTCTTTTGCTATATGGGTTTTCACTGTGTAAGAGGTCCAAAACAAGAAGTGCCATACTAGGAACAGAAAAGAGGTTAGAGAGGTTAGTACTTGAAGTAATTTTTAAGATACAACACAACTGCAGCAATTAACTTTGTTGAATTGACACAAACGTGACCTCGGTGTAAAAGAGACTTCAAAAGAGAAGTGAATACAGTGCAAGAAGCCTGGTGGTTCTCTGTCTGAGTCTTCAAGTTCAGGTTCATGGCAGCTAATTCAGACCAGACCTGGACTGGAGTGATCCTGCTTGGACTGACTGCACTTTGGCTGTTCCCTTGGGCTGCAGATTTTGTAGGCAGCCAGTGACACATAACCTGGGAGCTGCAGTGGCTGTGTGACACACACAGCTCCCTATTCAGTCACACAAGTGGCACTGGGAGGGAGGAAGGGAAGCATCACCTGGGTTTAGCTCTGCTGACACAGAATTATTTGCACCGTTACACTACAGCTTGTAAGACCTTTAAACAAGCTGTAAATTAGAGCTACTCACAGAAAATGGAGACACTGTTGAACAAAGTAGCCTCCACCTATTTGTTGCTGCCACAGCCTTTGCAAGCCTACTGTGTCCATGGAAATGTATTAAGGGAAAAAAAGCAACCAGAAGCTATAGCATGATATATAATCTACTTTTATCTTTATTGAAAGCCAAACCCCCCCAAAAAACCATACTCAAAAGAACCCATCACCACCCAGTCCCCCATTCCCAGTCACTTATTAAAACTTCACTGCAGGTTAATTTTATACATTCCAAAATACTTTAATAGGCATCATTTATTCTTTGTAGAAGGTCAGGAGTTGGTAATCTTCCTAATCCAAAGTGGCTGTATGGTATAGGAGACAGCAGCTGGCTGCCAAGTCATCAGCTTAAGCTATGAAACAAATGCCCTCGTTCACACACCAGAGGTTTTGCTGTGAGCAAACATTCACTGTGTCACCATCCATGTCACCACACGTGGCTTCCACCTCCTCACACTTAACTGGTGTATTTGCAGTAGTGACATCCCATAGGCTGCCCAGCTCCTCTGGCTTCCAAGGCAGAACACTTGGGAATGACTCATTGTGTATTCTACTCATTATGTACTCTGGGTAAACTGAAGTTAATATTACGTGTATGACTACTGGAGAGGGAACAAAGTACCCCATGCATTGCCTGGGCAAGATGAAATGTTTCAGTAAATCTGACCAGTTACATCAATTTGCTTTTATTTTTTTCCAGCAAGATACTTGCATCCTTTTACCAACAAGGACACTATAGGTTCCATATAGTCTTACCCAGCTTCCTTCAGCCCTCTATGCTCAACTGATGTCAGCACACATTAAAATAGGCAAAGATTCATTCTGCTCCAAGTGCCATCTGCCATGAACTTGTGCAATGAAATAGTGAACTGCAACACTGTGTGAAGTTAGAGCAAACACTTGGTAGTACCTGCCTAACTGGACAGTGAGTGCTCTTTGTATTACACGGAGTGTGAGGAACTGACAGTACTTATCATTTGCAGTCTAGTTTCTCTAAACACATCTTTCTTAGTGTACTTTTGGTTTAAGTTGTACTGGTGGCTCCTAGAGCACAGGAACACACACCATAAATCAGACCTGTAGCCAGATACACAATCGCTACAGGAACATAAGAATTTATTTATTTTGAAAAAGTTCTTATTTTAACAACACTGTGGTATATGAAGCTTGCTATTGAGCTGAATAAGCTGGATGTAGAATGAGCAACTCAGCTGCTCAGTCTCCAGACACACAGCACACCTTCACCTTTCTCTTAAAAGACCAGTGAGAGGCTGACTTTAGTTTTAGGTTCCTCAGTACATCTTATCCTGAACCAAGAAGGACAGCTCTGATGTTACAGCAGAGCACCCAATACAAAAAATTCAAGGACAGGAATCAACAGGTGTGTCCAGTGGATGCTGTGGAGAGCAGTGATGGAATGAAGAGCACCAGGCTCTCTCCAGGCCTACAGCAGGCTCAGGGGGACCTCCTGCACTGGGCATCTGCAGCTGGGGGTCTTTGGGTTCCAGAGCAAGACACAGGCACGTTGGAAAATAATCACAGGAAAAGCTATCAGATATATCAGTGTGGCAGTGTTTCTGTCCCTCAGTGGCACAAAGGCTTTTACAGATAGCAAGAAAAATTCACTTACACTGGCAGACTGTTCAAGCAAACCCAACACAAGTGTTAAGGCTCTTCTTGCTGTGGTATATTAAAATTTTCTGGCAGCTGTGAAAGAAGCACCTCAGGGCACACATGTGCTCTGCAGAAATCATTTGCTTTATATTTCTCTTCCAAGAAACTGAACTTGGAAATACAAAGCAAACATGCTTATAACTACCAACATGGAACAGAATTTCTCTTCCTGGTATCACACACTTAACATAATAATTTATTCAGTTCCTCTCTATGCACAAACCCTGCTCACAAGAAAAGAAAAACATTAGCACATAAGGCCCTTAAAAAGCCCTAAGCATTACTTATCAAGGAGGCAAGTTAAACAGTTATTTTATGGGCTACTCTCCACTTCTGACAAGGAGCAGTGTAGGTGGTGTATGAGGGATGTACCAGTTACAGTGCCAAGGGCCTGGTGGGTAGAGGCATGGCTGAAAATATAACTATTAGGGGATGGGAGGAAATACATCATGAAATAAGCAGCAGCACTTGAATGCTTGACATTTGTTTTGAGTCATGTCTTGTAGAAAAATTTCAGCATGGAAATTAAGGTGTTTAAGCTCTCAGTCCCCAGTAACCCCAATCCCAATGATATCAAACCCCACACAGCTGTGTAATGCCAGTGCCAGAGCCCAGCCTTGAACCCACAGCACTCTTGTGAGTACAGTGTTTTCCATGGCAGAAGAGCATTCAGTAAGAATGTCAGCTAAAGGCACTATTACCACTCAGGTTACTTCTCTGAAGTTACAAAGCAAACGCCAAACTGAGTCACTGCACGTACAGAGGAAAACCTCAGTGAAGGTGCAGTGCAGGATGCACATCTTGTAGCTCATGATGTGCACAACAGTGGTTAAGCAAGAAAATAACCATCCTTTCAGGTTACTTCAATCTACTGCTGTGTCTCTGAGAAGGTGAGTCACATTTATGAAGTGTTGTTTAAATTGAGAGTGTTACACAGTTCAGAGAAGTACACTGCTGAGTGCAACAAAGACCAGAGCACACTGTACTAGTACTATTTTCACTTTAAAATGGGTTGCACTGTGTTGTAAAATAGCTTAAAAAAACACAAACAAAAAAACAGGTCTGCTGTACAGATCTAACAAGCAATTTTGCAAAACACAACCATTACTTAGATGCTAAGAAAAATTTTACATGTTGGCCATGCATATACTACAGCAAAAGTACAATGGATAGGGTAAATGTGGCATTAACAGATGATTTCAAGAATAATTTAATCATTTAAGTTTAAATAACTTTTTAAAAAGAAATTGTTCGAACACAAGCATTTCTGTAACTGTCTCAGTATTGCCCTTTTACAATCTTATTTTCTCTGGTAAGGAGAGTTAAAACAGAACACCACTTCAGTGTTATTAAAATGATCATTTAACCATCTCTTTAATTAGTACAAATTGTAAGAGAACAAGTACTGGGATGTAATGTGCTATTTTAGGCCTGTCCTTGCCATGTTAACTTGTTTCTAATTTTGCAGGCTTTCAAGCATACCTAGATTTTTTTTTTAAATCAATACATACATTAATATTCTAACACCTATGCTATAAAACAACCTATGCTATAAAACATTCCTGATTATCAGTGTTTGGAAACACAGGCATTTTCTCTGTACACTAACAAAAGTGATGAGCAAAAATCACGAGATGAGTTGTGGCATCATCACACAGTTTAAGGTAACCCAGATGTTCATACAGGTATTCTGCTCTGGGTTTTGACACTTAACAGCTGCCAGTGCCAGACCAATGAATTTATCATAACAACTTCAAAAGAAATATAAATCTATTGCCTAGTGGGCAAGTTGCAAGCATGCTTTTAAAAAAAGATGCTCCACTGATGAAGCAGTAACATACTCTAGGGAAGCAACAGTCACATCAATACACAGTGAAGGAAATCCCAGTTCATTAGTTTTGTCCTCACTGAATAATTGTGCTATTCAAGTCTAACAGATTTAAGTCTCAGATTTAAAGTGATAACCAAGGATCCACCTTGGATCACTTTAAATCCGAGACTCAAATCTGTGATAATTGGTGGATCACTTTATCTCTACCTTGGAGATAAAGATACCTCACCTTGAAGCCCAGTGAACTCCCAGATGTACAGTATCTATTGATTTGGTATTAACTGTACTACAAAACCCATGCAAAAATTTAAATTAAAAAAAAATCTCAATATCTAGGATTCCTTAAAACCACTTCACTGAGGTGAAAAGTACTCTCTGGTTTCAGTAGCAAGTCCAAGTGCTTAGTTCTATCTGAACTAAGAAAGAGAAACAATTCCTCACATCCTTCACATTACACAGCTGTTAATCCAAAAGCAAAACAAATGAAATGTACACTGGCTTTCTGAAGAAGCAGCAGCTCCAACCTCACTTCTACCCTATGCAACTCACATACACAAACTTTAAAAATCATCCATTAGACAAGCTGATAGTCTGGTGACATGTTGGCTAAAGGAAAATACTCCTCATCCCCCCTGGTCCCATGCCCACAATCACCTTTCCTTGCTTTTTCTGCTCCTCCACTTCCCCAGATTGCCTGTGATATTTATTTCCTTACTGAAAAATGGTTCAATGTGCTCCAAGTTTTCTGCTGTATTTGGGATCATCTTAAATAAACCTCCAGCCAATTGCACCAACATGCCTCACACTCACACACTCCTTGTATCAAACCTCTACACAACCACAGAATCATTCAAAAAAGTTAAGGGGTTGGAATGGACTTTAAAGATCATTTCGTCCCAACCCCTCTGCCATGGACCAGGTTGCTCAAGGCCTTATCCAACCTGGTTTTGAACACTGCCAGGGTTGGGGCAGCCACAGTCTCACTGGGCCACCTGTGCCAGTGTCTCCCCATCCTCACAGTAAAAAAGAAGATGAAGTTGAAGGCAGGCCCAGCTCAGTCCTGACTCAGAAGCTACTCTGGACTACGGCAGCACAGCAACATCAACAGCAGACAGGCTTCCTATCTAGGGCAACAACAACAACAGCATGAGGAATTTCCACTCCCACCATTCATTCCTAACCTCTGTATCACACACTTGGTCAGGTAAATAATGTTATGCACATCTGGCACATGATCAAAGCTGTACTTGATTACGAGTGCACTTTACATGAAATATTAGGCAGGAACTGATAGCCCTGAGAAGAAGTGGGGCAGGGAAAGCAGACCTGCAGTAGTTTATTTGAGTTCTGTCCAACTGTTTCTGTTGATCTCAACACAGATCCCACTAGGTACCTTTGCAGAGAAGGAAACTGAAACCCCAGCTCCCAGGCAATTCTGGCCACTCGCCAACTCTTTTTCCATACAGCATCTTTTAGTTCATGTCCATATAAAACAAGCTCACAGCTCCAGCATATCCAGGATTAAGGCAAGGTCCTCCCACCCACCACTCAGGCAGCGTTCTGAGAAAGGGCCTTGGTGCTGTCAGGCCACCATGAATCACTACAGGAACTGTCACACTACTCCCAGTGTTTTACTTTCAGTGCAATACAGGTTGCTCTATTTGAGTATCCACAGAAGGAATAACTAGTGCTGCCTCCAGCTCTCATTTGTTATGTGCCTGTCTACAGAGTTCAGCATTTTGAGGAAACACGCAGTTTCTAGGATTGTCAGCAGATTATGGGCAATCCTAATTTCCTTCCTCCACCCCCAACCAAAAAACGAGGAAACAAAAGCAATAGCAAAATACTAATCATTCCTATGCACTGTAAAGCATAGCTCTACCAGCAGAGGAGAGATAATTTTTAAGCTTTCCCTTCTCTACAGCTAGTCTATTCCAAAGGGAAGTGTGAAGAAGAGCAACCTCAGTTAGAGGGAGAAGAGGCAACTTTGTTCCAAAGATGAACACCAAAGTGACTCTGCAGCTGCTCCAGAATGCAGGAAAATTACAAGAGTGTGGCCAGCTTTTGAGATATGCCTTCCACAAAAAAAAGTGGAAGACATTGGAATGTTATTTAGATGGTGCAATCTATGAACAAATGGAACAAAACTGTAAATTTTTGTTTCTCAGGAAACTGCTTTCCTCCTTCCAACAACTTCCTTCTCTCCTGAGAAAACAAATGTCCTGAAGCACAGTGACCACATGCTTAGTTGAGTATACAATGAAGATTTCCCTTAATGATAAACTCCAACTCTTTTTTAGCTTAAGTAATGCCTTATTCATAAGGGCTTTCTTTTAAACAAGCCCTCATTCATTTGTCAAGTTAACTACTTAACTCTGTTTATCATTAACTTCAATAAATTTTGCTCAGGCTACTGTTTGGCATTTAATTTGAGTATTAACTTCATTTAAAACCATGCAAGAGGTTGCAGCTATTTTACAAGATATGTGTCTTAACAGGTATCCTGGCGTGTATCTATCCAATGCCTTACCTCAGTGGTTGGCTCAAGAGTGGTTTCTCTAGTTTTACAGAAGGGCTGAAACACAATCCTTCCACCAGGAGAAGGTGTTATCTGCTGAACTCTGCTAATTATGCTGAAAATTTATAGCTGCAGCTGCTGCTGCTGGATTATTCAATCAGCAGACAACAGTCAGCACCACCACTTGCAGTGTATATTCCTGAGAGTGTTACAGGTAATACAGGAGTACAGTTTGTATGAGATGCAAACACCCAAACAGTGAAGACCTCATGAAAACCCCACCACAGTGGGGTTCCTGGGGGCACAGTGTCTGTGTCAACTTTATAGAGTTCTGCAGTTTAAGATAATGAAGGAAGACTGGTAAATACAAACAAATTTGAGAGCTGTGTTAAAAATGCATTAAATACTTTCCAAAATAACTTTTATGTGGAAATATCCAAGGCTTCTGTATAACTGTATTGAAATACAAACTTTGTATCCATGCACAAAGAGCAGAAGAAAAAAATCATGAAACCAAACATCCTTTCAGAAACTCGAATTTTGCTAACTGGCTCTTATTTGGCAGAAAAGATTGGTTTGGAGATCTATTTGTTTAAAATGTATCATCTTCACATTTTAGAAAAAATCCTCAATGTCTTTAATCATTGCAGTTAGTCTGAGATGACAAATCACAAAGAATCAAAAAGTAAAACCTAAAGAAAAAATATTGTATGTTTCTACTGCCCATCTGTAGCTTTATTTTCTAATTTTTGCCCTTGAAATTGGCAAGGCCATAATTGCAAGTCTGTTTATAATAATGATAAAGCACATCATATTTTTATGCTGCAACAATCCAAGATAAAAAGAGTAACCAAGTAAGAACAGGCATTATCCTTACCCTGACAGTCATCTTTTGCCACCATCAGGGACTACAGCTGTCCATTTACTTTATATGAAACAATCCTTATTTGAACCAAATTTCTGTGTAATCTCCATCTATATTTATTAAGCATCCTCACTGAACTATTTTGTGCTGCAATTCCTTTTTTCCTGACATAATTGTTTCATATTTAACTTTTGTTTTCCCAAAAGTTATCTGCTATGCTATACAGTTATCTGCCAAAACTATTTCATTAAGGGACTGGGCAAACAGCAGCACTAGATTAGCACAGGTCTGCAGCCAGGACAGGGGAGCCAGGCAATGCACATGCACCCGCTTTTCATATAAGCTTCAAAAACCCACGAAGAGGATGTTGTAGAACACCAAACCCCAAAATGTATCACCGAGGAACAGGCTAACAGAAATATTCACCCAGATTTCTGCTTCCCTTTAACAGGTGCTGCTGTGACGTGGGGCAGAGCAGCGAGCGCTGAGCGGTGAAATCACCTCTCCTGATCAGCATCAGCCCATCTCCGAGCGCGGCTCCTCCTCTGCATCCCGGCGGGGGCGGGGGGCTCCGGGGGGGCGAGAGCCG
>WEIV01001391.1:57680-84956 GCA_013390005.1 Calyptomena viridis
GGTGTCCCCGCGGTCGCGGGCGGGTGGACGGGGTGTCACGGACACCGGGCCGCGGCCGCGTTGCAGACACAGGTCGGTCGCCCTGACCCGCTGCAGGGACCTCGTGGGGCACTCGGACCTACGGGCACATGGCAGAAGCCACTGCGACACCCCCGGCCCTGCCCCAGAGCCGGGCACGGCCCCCCTGCGCGCCAGAGCAGGCGCCGCTGGGAGCAGCGAGGCCGCCAGTGCGGATCTTTGAGGCTGGAACAGACAGCGCAGAGGTTTGTATCCCAGTTTTGCCTTCTGACAAACTGGAGACCACCAAGCCGGGTCGGAGGCCCTTTTGGTCATTATTCAGAACACAAGAAATGGGTTTAAGCAGCAGCGCTGACGAGAGCACTTGGGATTACTCACAGTGCAGTTCAAAAACCCAGAGGCTACAAATATCCCCATGATTCATGCAAGAGTTTGCCAGATGGTTTTACATGTTTTGGAGTCTGAGGCTTCTTCAGAAGAGAACTGGCACAAAATAACTTGCTTTTGACAAATAACATGTAAAGGAAGAGGAAACATTCCATGCTCCATCTATGACAAGCAGCAGTCCAGCACTACCCTCCTCCACCCCATATGGACTGAGATAGAGTGTGAAAAACCAAAATTAGCAAACAAGTCATTGCTATAATTGGTAATGAGTTTGCTCCCATAAAAGACAACACCTTGCAGGAGACTAAAATGTTCTGGCAACAACTGCACATGCAATGTGGGTGTTTTATTTAGTAGTTCTCATTCTTAGAGAAGCCAAAAGCACATCACTTCCTCGGATGGAGGCTGAGCTGAATCACTGTGGGTTTTGCTCTGCTTGGACTATATGACACTTGGGGCAGTGTGTTATACTCTCACTTTGTTCTAATTTGTTTCAAACCCCATTGTTTTACTTAATGTCAGATCATTGCTAATGGGAGGACCTGGATTGCACAAGATGCCCAAAGGCATATCTCTTTCATGCAGATCTAAATACTTTGGAAAGGTTGGGCAAACCAAGTTGCTACAATTTTTTTTCCAACTAAAACACTGACACATTAACCTATTTTCTAAATCTTTCTCTTAAACAGTATATGGGTAAGAAAATCTTTGTAATTTGTTTCAACTATTTCGTACTTCCTAAAGTCTTAAGTTTTGAATTAAGTGAGCTTAGATTTACTGAGATATATCCAGCTAGTGGGTAAGGAAGCATGTCTTGTGCCTAAGCCAGCTGGAGCACTGGAATGGCCACAGTGGGTCAGAGGAATGCCCGAGTCAGAAGATGATGCTGTTGCTGACAGTGGCTGGCTGACTCCTGGGGAGGTAAAGTCTTCTGCAGCTCAGAGACCTTGAGCTAGAAGTAGCCTATTTCTGCTCTTGATAGACAATGGAAGAAAAATCCTATTGCTTTCTTAATCCATATAAGCTTCCAGCATCTGCAGCTTGCTGTAGTTCCACAGTAACTTTATGCCAGGTGGAAATCATTTCTGTATGTTCTGTGCTTTCTGTCTGGTATTTCCATATGATGTCCTTTGACTTTTGCATTAATTAACCTTGAATTATTATTCTCTCAGAACTGTCTCTGTGCCACTCGTTGTTTTACAGATTTGTAACACAGATTCTTTGCACTGTTACCTCAGTCATCTCTCTTCTAGGTTGACACATCTCATGTTTTCCAGGTGCAGTTTCATAATACCTCCAATAACTTTAAGTTGGAGCTTCCATCTCTCTCCTGCAGACTGCATGTCCTTGCTCCCACATGGATTTCAAATGCCCCGGGTTGTGCACTTCTGCTGAGTGCAACTATTCCCTCACCTCTCCCTTTATGCCCTTCTCCTTGGCCCTGGACAAGCTGGCCTTGCTGCCATAGCAAGAAGCTCAGTGAGGAACGTCAGTGCCTGTAGGGTTTGTCCACTCCATGTCCCCAGGCCAGGCCCCACTGACTGACATCCAGGTTCAGTGGAATTGTCAGAGGTGCTCAACAAAATGCTTTGTCTGTTTCAGAAGGATGAACCTCTAGGTCAAACTGGTAATTTCAGAAAAGTTGGAAACAAGTTTTGGTTAATTATAATCTAAGGTAATGTTATGGTTTGACTCTGGCTAAATGCCAAGGACTCACACAGCCAAAGTTTTTGAGAGAAGGGAAAAAAACCCCAAACGTCAACTTTTGTGATAAGGATTATAAGCAACTTCTTATTAACTATTTCATAAGCAAAACAAGCTCTAACTTAGAATATTAAGAATTCACTACTACTAAAATCAGAGATTAAGTGTTTAAGAGTGAGAAGTTTGATAGATGTTACAGACACCTTCCCTTCCCCACCCCTCCCTCTAAGATATTTCTCCTTCCCTCAGCAGCCCAGGAAGACCTGGGGGGGGTTATGGTCAGAGGCTGTTCCTGCCGCTGATTCAAAGAGAAGTCCAACCCCAGGCTTTTCCCGTGGGGGTTTTCTTCCCGAAAACAGTCTGTTACAAAACTGCTTCGTTTGATTATCACTGTACTGACAGCAGCTTTTCAGGTATTGTTGTCACATAAGTCACTTTACCGTAGGTGCAGTCCTTCAGGTGCTGCTTGGCTGCTTCAGTGTAGGTTCTTATGGCCACCAGTCCTCCCAGGGAATGCTGCTCTGCTGCTCCAGTGTGGGTCTCTTCTTCCCACAGCCCACAGGACTCTATCAGGCCCCCCCTGCTCCAGACACAGACATCAAACGTCCCACAGGATCACAGCCTCTCTCCTCCAGCACTTACCTGCTCCTGTGTGGAGTCTGCCAGTCTTCCATGGGTTTGTAGGTGAATCTTCACTCCCTATGGTTCCCCACGGGTTGCTGGGGCCCTGTTCCAGTGTTTAAGGCATCTTCTCTTTCTCCTTCTCTCCAACCTTGGTGTTAATCAAACTTCTCACTCTCCTCTCCCTGAAGTGGCCTTGCCTTTTTTTCTCTTCTCCTTCTTAAATATGTTCTCACAGAGGCGTTACCAGCTGACCTTGGCTAGCCTGGAGCTAACAGTAGCTGTACTAAAATGGAGAAATTTCCAGCAGCTTCTTAAAGAAGCCTCTCTCATAGCCCTCCCAGCTACTAAAATACTCTGGCTACTTAAAACCACAACAGGTAAAAGTATAACCTGTCACATTATCATTAGAGTAATGAGTCCTAAAATTAAACTTGCTATAGACAGTGTGTAAGAGTCCAGGTGAAGACTCAAATATACCTTGTTCTGTGGAGGCTTTAAAAACAGCACCATGGGAAACCTTTCCTGCAGCTAATTCAGGAATGCCTGCCTGAGTTATGTAGGGTTTACTGATGTAGAAGTTGCTCTTTTGTTTGTCATAAGAAATATTTACATTTAAACCGGTTCTTTGGAAGCCTGCAAACATTCTTTTTTGAAAGCAAAGCAGAAACAGATCTATTTGCTCTTTTTAAAAATAAATCTATGGTCAACTAGTAACACCCTGAAGGATAAGTGTGATACTTCCAAAGGCTTCAAAACAGGAAGCTTAGACAAGCCTTTGGTCAGGAAGCTGATATTCACTACAAGGTGTCTGAAATGTCTTTGCAAACATTTCAGAAGAGTCTTCAAACAAAATTTAAAACAGCCTTTATATAACAATATGTCACAGTACCTTTAAATCCAGATCTGACTGAAAGAATTCTCATTTTCTCCTGTTTTGCAACTACTTTGTATTTTTCCGGTAAGAAACACTCAGCAATGATCTCTGTGGGATGTGATGAGTACAACAGCACTTCCCAGACAGTGAAATCATCCTGTACTGATGCTAATTTCTGTGCTTATCACAGAGGTCAAAAAGAAGAGAAGGGTATGTTGAGGAGAGACCGAAGCCAAGGTTTAGAAAGTCTCTGGTTTTCACCTACAATTCAGCACAAGCTTGGAAAGAGTCAACAGCTTCTCACTTCATTGCTGATATGAGCAGAGGGATTGCATAATGGTAGCACTTCTAAGGAGTAAATCAATATCTGAAACCTTGTGAGTTGTTTATTTATATTAGGAGCAGTGACTGGTGAAATCAACTATTTCTTAAAGACAATCCTGTTTCTTCATGGGGTGTATACAGTTAGAATCAAAACCACAGAAAACAAACTCTGTACACAAACTTGGCCATTTTGGAGCAAGCACTCTCCCAGAAAAGTTACTTGAGTTTTGTCTTAGGCTGGTAATGTTTTAATGTGTTCCTTTTTCTTTTTTTGTTTTCTGCTATTTCAATAAACTTAGAGGACATAACTAAAAAAAAAATAAGCAAAAGCTGAAGCACGTTGGGTCTCCACCTTAACTCTGCCCACTGGGACTAACACAGTTTTACACATTTGGTGGCACAAAGGATTACTGATCTCTCCAAAGAAGTGCATTCCAAGGAGGAATTTTCAGTGGGGGGAATTGAGGGATGGCTGTGAATAAAGGGCAATATTTTAAGGGAAGGAGGCTGCTTCCTGACTTATGAATTGTCTTGTTCTTTGATGCTTTTTGTTCAAGCTAGTTCCATTCCCCCCTTAGACTTATACATGAAACCAGATTCAAAAATTATCTTCACATCTATTTATAACAGTTGTCAAGAATAACCAATTTCTATGTTTTTATATAAAGAATAAAAAAATCCTCATTGCATGTAAAGGCACAGTACTGGGCCTTTTGGGGGAAGGAGCAGAGAGAAAGTAGAGACAAAATCTGATAGGTTTTCTGAAGTAAAAACCTGTAATCAGTTTGTTCCCCTGAGGTACACAAATATGACTGCTCACTCTGAGTCATTATGTAGAAAAATAAAGGCAGCTTGCAAGCACTGAATGTACACTTGCATTACACAATTAAATCCTTGGTTTAAGCTATAGTACATGCATGAAACAGAAACATGTATCTGCTTGCACATAACATCTGTATTTTGCTAAAACATCACCTTCATTGCCTGCTTAGATGTGTGCAGAATTTAGAGCTACTTTCTTTTCCAGCAGTAATGCCTGACAGTAATGGAACCTGCTTAGGCTTCAAGACACAGCACACATATTGTGCTTTTCTCTTTTTCCCCGTGGTTCTTTCCTCCAAGTGGGCACCTGGTTATTTAGGGACCTTTGGCCAAAGCAGCACTCACAGGCAGTACCCTTGAGAGTGGTAGGGTTATACACTACACAAAGCTAAAGGGGAATGCAGTGTCAGGGTTCTCTTATTCTACAATTTATGACAAAACTGAAATGCCCCAACCAGAGCAGAGCCTTAGGGTATTAGATCTCAAATAGGATGCAGAATGGAAGAGGAATTCCTGACAGAAGAATATACGTTTTAAGAAAGGAAAGCAGTATTGACAGAGATATTTTTGATCTATGCCACATAAATGTGGCACTCTAAATTTAATTTTGTTGATGCAGTTACATGTCTTATTTGTAAAACAATCACTACATTGCTGTAGAAAACAAAATACCTAAAAATGGACTTTAGAGGAAACTTTGAACACTCATTACAAAGAAGACTTTGAGTAGTTACCACATAATGAAATATGTTCTAGAGCTGCCTAAAGACATTCAAAAGAAATTAAATGCTATAAAAATGAACTGGTTTACTTAATTTTCACAATATCCAGTCTCAAGTGCACAACCACAGTTAACAGTAGCCACAACAGGCCAGACTTACTACAAAGAGCCCACTAGATTAGGATAGATTATGGCTAAAAATTGTCTTCTTCCAGTCTGTTCCATACTTTTATCATCAATATCTCTTAAGTATTACAGCTTCCTTTAAAGGAATCATAACATTTTAAACATGGTGCCCTAATTTAGTGTGAAACCATTTGGGGAATTCATTAGAGCAAAGACTAAAATTCAGTGAGGACCTTGACCTCAATAGCTTTTCTATTTACATATGTGATGGCAAGAGTTTGTCGTGACAGAAACAGCAAGGCCAGCTCCTAATCTATACTTTTTTCTACAATGATTTTTTTAATTCAGAACCTAGATAGTAAAAAATAAAAAAAAATGTTATGTTCATGTTAACTCTGTTCCAATTTTTCATCTAAACTCAATTTTTATAGAAATATGGTAGTCTATTTAAAAAAATAACGTATGTCCTAAGCATGTATATCTGGGGCTGGCTGCCACTTCAGCTGCATTTCCAAGGAACATGAAACAGGGAAGTACAAGCAATATGCTCTGGTTTGTTCCCATACATGTCACTCTCACGGGGAGCACTCGCATGTGCACATATTCTTGGTGGTGTTGGTAATGTTAGAGAAGTAATGTTGGTAAGGTTAGAATGACTCAACTTGCCTCTTCTCTGCTTGTAGTCATTCCTGTAAGTTTTGAGGGCAAATAAACATCAGTAGATTGCCTGAAGGACAGACATAATCTTGTGTCCAAACTCTGTTTTGGTGCAGGAAGGAATATTTATTCATTTTAGAGTAACTGGTTTCTTATGTAACAATTCACCTATTACATAAAGATTAAATGGTGCGTTTCTTTGGTTTTTGATATTTAATTTCTTAAAGCAAAAAGCATAAATTAACACAGTCCTTAACACTGATGGACTGTGAGCTCTCTTCTGTACTTACTAATGTAAAAATCGTATCTAAGAGAAATTTCTGAAAATTATTTGGTGATAGGTTGGCAATCTACTTTTGCAGGTTTTACAAAGTCATCTTGTTATTCTGAACAGCCTTGTGTGATTTTATAAACAATCTGTAAATGACTCTTGGAACATCTGTTTCCATGGTTGTAAATTCCTGTAAGAATCAGTACAAACTAATCCTGTTTTCATCAGATATTCTTTCTTTTTGTTTCAGAGACCACTGTGCCCCGAGGGTAAAATTATGGAGTCACAACACAAAACTCTGGCCCAAGGACAGAGGAGGGTATGTGCTTCAAAGCAAGCAGGTGTAGTTCCCCTACTACAACACTGCACATCCTGTCTCCATTCCAGCAAGCTGCCAGTCTGCCCTGACATGCTCCAGCAGTTCTGTTTCAGCCTGTTCCTGAACTTGTTATGGAGTCCCTACAAGACAGTCTTGCAGCTTCCATCCTTTCTGTCATGATTTACTAGACAGTGTACTTATAAGAATCTCATTTACCCAGCTTGTCAAAAAGTCAGGATTTTGCCAGAATTCAAATTATATTCTTTGAAATCTGCTTTTGCAGCAAAGCTTTCAGTCATATCTGGCTTGTTCTAGCATGATCTCTTTCTTCAGAGGCTGATTGATCACTGCACTGTTTGCTATCAGCCCAACACAATTAGCTCCATAGCACTGTGGACTATTAAGAAAGGAATACAAATTCCAGGAGAAGTCTTTTAAAATGTTTTTTATCCACAGTTTGCAGTAGTGGTATAGAGTCCTTCATCAATTCTGCATATTACACTAAACAGTGTAAGAAAATACAATTTTTTTTCTTGCTCACATTTTTTAGACCCTTTGGAAGTCACCCACAAAACATTCCCCACATACACTTTTACCTCTCCCATTCACTTAGGTCTGTATAAGCTCTTGCTTACATGGACAAAGATACCAGAAAAACAAGTTTCTACATTCTTAGTACCATTTTTCAGTCAGCAAGGCAACATTTCCTTTGCATAATAACTTCATTGTCAAAATCTTTGGGTCTAAATTGATCTGTTTCCATTCATAACATTTGTGGTACACAAAACATCTATCCATTGAAAAAACAAATGCCAAACCAAGATGGGAAGTGCAGCTCAACACTGTCTGTCAAAAAGATATTTGAATTCTTACCTTAAAAAGTGCTTCCTGTGAGATCAAGGGTTTGACTCAGCACTCATATCTGTAAAGTAAAAGCACTTCTAATGAAGAGTCCAAGTGAAATTCAGTCTGTAACACTGTGGTAAAGTCACCAAAACTGTGACTCTTTTAAATGCTCACACTTGTGAAACTGACTTCCCTTTTGCCATGAAAACAGAAGGGAATGCTACTTACACAATCAGTTTGTCATATCAGTGGCTGCTACCTACTTGTACATGTTGTTCCTCAGGTTTACAATGAACGTCATGTATGCAAGAAATATTAACAGAATATGCTTCATTTACACAATACTGCTAATGACTATGCTTTTGTTTCTGTCAGTAGTTCTATTACAAGTTGATTCTTGGATTCAGTTATTTCATTTATTCACATGACACTTTACATGCAAATTGTTTGCAAAAATAATTGTTATTTTAGTAGTTATAGAAGAAGTAAGTGTTTGTGAATGAGGCCAAGTTCTGAAATCGAGTTGACAGGCACTGGGTTGGGAAGGGGAATGGCTGGATTCTGAGGTGTTCTCTGCCCCTGCTGCTCTTGTACTCAGAATCCAAACCTGCCTGAAAGCAGACACCCCCCAGTATCTGCCATGATATCTGGCTCCACAGGCCAGCCCAGGTATCAGTATTACACACAGCTGACAAATACCCTGATAACAGTTTCTTCTTGTTCAGATGAATATATCACTTACATGCCTATTTTCTTACCAGACAATGATAGTTAAGAAAGATGATGCCGGGGAGTTTCAGCTTTAGCCTATGCTACCTAGATAATTTAACTCCATTGGGATACAATAGAAGCATCCTCACATGAAAGACTTGTAGCAGCTTGCGAAAATGAGAAGGCAGTGCTGAAATAGGGACGGGTAACAAAAGGTGCATTATATTCACTGCATAAACAGCCTGAGCAATTTCATCTCTTACCAAGTTTTGGAATATTATTTTCATTACTTCATCCAGCCATACTACTGGGCCTAATGAGATGCCTCCCTTATCTCCTCATTATTGATCAGCATTGACAGTAACACCCTTCTGGAGAAGAGCTGGGAGCACCCAGGTCTCAGCCCAGGACACTGGAGTGCAGCAGTGGCAGCACCTTTCCTCTCCTCACAGCCTGTGAGTCAGTCCTGCCTGCAGAGGCTGCTCAGCAAACAACATCCCAAGAGCAGAGCACGTAGTGGAGGAGCAGTGCTAGTTCTCAGAATTTAAGAGGTTGCTTAAAACAAAGCAGATATATTGCTTTATGTTTCTTTATCTCTGCTGTCTATCAAAGTTTGGTTTATATTTAGCATTTGATGTAACACTGCTGTGATTAGAGAATTGAAAGCTACGTCCTCTGTTATTCAGTGTTACACTGATGTTCACTTCCCTTCCCAGAAATGGCTGACCACAGGAGACAAGAACTTCAGACTGAAATACTGCTGTGCAGAGTAAACAAATACTTCTATGAACAGCAGATCTGATGAAGCATTCAAATTTTTTTTAATAAATATGAATTCCTAGCTCGCTCTGTTCCATGGATTCCTTGTTTAATAAGGATAACCTCTCACTGAACAACTGGTGCTGTTAATATATAGGATGATTCAACATTATTCACCATTTCCATGCTAAACCAGGTTTGCCATGTGACTCTGCACATGCAATTTTGACCCAATATCAAATTTTTATTTAAAAAGCAAATGTATAAGGTCAGACACCCTTTCTTCATAGAGCTTTTATAGTGAAGTCTTGGGTCTGTCCTAGTTATCCTGTGAAAGCAGCTTTGTCCAATGCCTCAGGTAGGAATTTCAGATGACAAAAAATTAAAGCACCAACTTCTTGTTCAAGTTTACTCACAAAATCAGATTTATAATCAATACTACTCTTTCATCCGTTTCCCCATATTAATAATTTAAATGTTAAATATTTTTATACTCGTCTCCAAAGTGCTACAACAGCACTTGAAGCACATAGAGTACTTGCAGTGCAGAGGAAGCACTACAGACAGAAATGATGCCCTAATTTCTAAGCATCTCCTTTTAGTTCTGTTCCTCATTTAATGCTAAACCTATCCATTAATTTCTGAGACTTTTTTCCAATTTTCACTTTTTTTTTTTTTTACATAGTAAACCCATAAAATGCTACCTCAATGCAATTCCTATTGCTTTACACCCCATGCACAAAATTTAGGACCTTTCAAAATTCATCATGTAAATAGACATAATTAAACCTGGGGAAGTTATCACACAAAGCAAAAGAACAAAACCAGATATTTCCACAAAAATCAGACTCCATGAGAACTGGACTGGGCACTTAATGAGCTTCCATTGACTTCAGCAGTACAGGGCTCTGTGCTTACTAAGAGGAGAGTGACTTAGATGGCTGAAAGATTATCAAATATTGTGAAATTAATCTCTAGGGTGACCTGACCCCACTGACTTCTCTGCTGCTACGCTGGACACAAGGCTGGCTCACATGCTATAGAAAGTGTTGGCACAAACATAAGGGAGTCCAGGAAAAATGTTAGAGGACTTGTGGTGAACAGGAGGCTTAAACAGTTTTAAACCAACCACGCAATATTTAACTTTAGATTTATTATTCTTCTATGGTGTAACTTAATGGCAATTCCTCTTAATACTGGATTAAAAAGTTTAAAATAAGCAAGCCATATTCAATATCTCAGAAGGTTTACAGTAATAAGATCAACTAAGCCTAATAACTTCCTAAGTCTGTGTGTCTAAGACATTCCCCTGAGCTTTAGGTGATACTTCAGCCAAATACTGAAAAGTCCCATTCAGGCAAATAAACAAACAGTTTCAGCAAATCAAGTTTAAAATGCCTGTCATTTACTCAATGTAACAATAAATAAATGCTGTCAAGTTTTTAATCTAATGATCAACATATTCCCAGAAGAATTCCTGCTTTTTTTCCTCACAGGCCAGGTGAGGAAATTGAACATGGATTGACAGCATCATAGTTTTTAGGCCTGTCTGCAGACAGAATATGTACAAATGCTGGAGCTGATGAGGGGACTTGCTGAGAATTGTCATTCATGATATTTCAGAGTGAACTGCCCCATTTGCAAAGAAGATATGAATCCTCTTCTCCCTTTTCCTAACACACCGCCCTGCTGAGGTTCAGAGAGGGAAGAATTAAGAATTGAGAGGGAAGAATTACATTTCAGGAATTAAATTTCAGAATATGTTTGAGAATTTTACATCCTCAGTTTTTCAAGCTTTATGCTACTACGCTCTAGTCCTTGGAGTTTATCCAAAATATTTCAGATTATTCAGGCCATTCAACATCCAAGAATATACTGTGGGAGCCTCTTGCTTCTGCTAACAGGCAGATGTATTGGGGTGGCTGTGGAGCAGTACTCAGGAAGATTATAGAGTTTGATTTACTGTTTATTTTGACATTCTATTGGCACAACATACATCTACAGCACGGGTTCTGTCCCAAATTGCCAGTGAGTTGTGCTGCTCTCATACTTTACTGATTTTATTTTGGAATTATCTTCCCGCAAATCACTCTGCCTTTATAGTATGGCAGCGACACAGGTAATTTCCTTTTCTTTGCTAAAAATCACCTGCTTCCAGGAAAGGAAAGGAAAAGACAGCTGTTCAATAGCAGTAACCACTATAGTTCTGGAAGCATGACTTTTTCTCCGAGGTGCAAACCAGGCTGAAACCAAACAGGCCCAGGGCTGCCACCTGCTGTGCAATTTTAATTTTTGTTCTCCATTACACAAGTGACTAATTTTGTGACAAAAAGCTAATTGCAGAATGCAGAAGTCTAGCCTAATTTCCCTCATAAACAATCCTCTAGAGAAGAGGAGTTTGACACATATGGCAATGAAGAAAATCATGTCTTGAAGCACAGGTCTGTTCACTGTTGTGCTCTCAGTGTCTCCATGTGAGATCGAAGGGGCAGGTGCCTCACCTGAGAAGGTCACACACATCTGCTCTGTGACATCAGCTCACATGTGTACTATCTACATGTCTACAACTCAAAGTACTTCAAACTCTACAAAATAGTCTCCAAATACCAACTACTGGTGACATTTCACCTGTTTTACACAGTAATGAATGAATGTGAATGAATGTGTAAGAACTTTCTGTAACCCTACAGATAATACAAACTTCAGCTAAGTGTTCTCCATACTAAATTGCACGTGTCTGCTTCCTTAGGCAACCTGTTCCAGTGCCACATCACCCTAACAGTAAAGAATTTCTTCCTAGGATCTAATGTAACCCTGCCCTCTGTTAGTTTAAAGCCATTCCCCCTTGTCCTGTCATTCCATGTCCATGTCAAAAGCCCATCTCCAGTTCCCCTGTACCCTCTTGAGGTACTAGAAGGTGCTCTAAGGTCTCCCTGGAGGTTTCTCTTCACCAGCCTTAACAGCCCCAACTCTCTCAGCCTGATTAATAGTAAGTTCTTACTATTTTATTTCCTTCGTGTAGAAAAGTAGTCATAACAACATCTTCAAGAGGTAAAACAACAAAAATTGTGCTACTACTGAAAACCAAGGGGTGGGGGGTTATTGTATTAGTTAATAGAACATTAGAATAAGAACTTCAGAGGGTGACCAACCACTAGAGGGCTCGGAGTTCTTCGCAGTCTGTTAAACAAATTGGTTAAATAAACCTTTCGTAACAAAGAGCTTAAACGCCACCTCTGCCTCATACTCTTTATGAAATGCATTAACTTGCATAGAAAGCACGGAAGTACACCCATTTTTCCTCAATAACTTGTTAATACAAACTCTGAAGACCTGCCTAACCATGGTCTTCCCCACGGGCTGCAGGGGAATCTCAGCTCCAGTGCCTGCAGCTCCTCCTGCCCCTCCTTCTCCACTGACCTCGGTGTCTGTACAGTTGTCTCTCTCATGTTTTCTCACTCATTTCTTCCACTGCAGTTGCACGTTTTTAATCCCCTTTCTTAACTCTGTTATCCCAGAGTGCTGCCACAGTCACTGATGGGCTCGGCCTTGATCAGCAGCAGGTCCAGCCTGGAGCCAGCTGGTCTTGGCTCTCTCGGACACGGGAGAACCTTCTGGCAGCTCCTCACAAAAGCCACCCCTGTAAACCCCCTGCCACCAAGCTCTTGCCATGCAAACCCAATATAAGGGTATAAGAGCAGCCTCTTGGTATTTTAAAGCATCTAATTTCATGGATTATATTCATGGAAAGGTTAAAGGGTGTGAGTGATATCTGTGTGTGCTAATAAATGATAGGAAGGTCTGACAGAACCCAGGTTTGGCTCAGAAATCTTTGGGAAAAATGTACATTCTGTCATCAATCACTGTAAAACTGAGGTATTGAACACCTACTTCCCGAATATCACAAGACATAAAAATACATAGTGATAACACAATCATATGAAATAATAGTCCTGATAACACACTATTCCACAGTAGAATGAAATGGTAGAAATTTCATACAACTTAAATAACCAGAGATTACATCATGTCATAGTTCTCCTTCCTACCTTGTGTGATACTGGCATTACATCTGTTTTATATTGTGTTAAATATAGTGTTTCCCTGACTTTGAATACCAAATGTCACTGTGGTATTAATAACAAAGGCAAATTCCACACAGAAGGTTAGGGAAGACACAGTGTTCTGAATCTCTCAGGGTGAGGTTTATAAGTAGTGACAGAATGTCTTATAATTTGAAGTTAGATTTTAGTTTTTAAAACAAAGAACTCAGTTGTAACTGAAGAGGTTTTCAGTAAGTCATCATGGATGTCAATGTGCTCAAAAAACTCTACCAAAACAGACCAAAAATAAAAAGCACACGTCCTTCTCCCTGCATATCTATGTAGGTTTAGAGAAGCACATACCTCCTACGTATTCCAGTCACAGCTAAAATCAACTCTAACAAACAACTAGAGGGTGAGGAAAGTGCTGTTAAGGCTGAGCTTCCAAGAGAAAGAGTTTGGATGGTTCTTTGTGAAATGCCTTTTATTATACTTAGCAATAATATGGGGCTATCACTGGACATGAAACAAAACAAATGCCTTTAAAACTGGAAAATGGTTAAAGAACACAGGGCACAATCACAAAAGGGAGCACTCTAAGGCATAAAATGTTTGGCTACTGATGTGTGAAAAGAACAGTCATCTTCTTTCTGTTCATTCTCGAGATCCTTCAAGTTTAAGGAGAACATCTGGATGGAAACTTAATTTTCTTAAGAGCACATATGTTTTATACAGATCCATTTTTTTCACACTCAACAAAAGCATTTTTCCCCAAGCCCCAAACAACTTCAGAGAATGCCTTTACTCATTTAACATATGAACCTACAAAGGAATGTATCCCTGTTTCTCAGATATCCCCTCCACCTGTATTGCAGACTGACTGTACTATTTGACTTTTTCATTTCCACAGAGGTAATCCATGTGCAGATGAACTGTTAACTATGATTTTCTTCATCTCAGAGCAAACCTCATTTATGACACTTCTTCATTTTCCTCTGCTTTTACATCCAACTGGTTTTCTGTCAATTAATACTGCAGCATTTTATACAAGGCAAAAACGAAGTCAAATACTGCAAATATGACAGAAATGTGAACCAGTGAGAAGCTGTTTCACACAGTTGTCATGTAACAGGTTTCTGCTGGCACTTTATGTAATCGTTTTCAGTCCATCATATTAAAAAACATGAAGATGTGATATGCTTTTTAAGCTTCTATTTTGAATGTTTCTAGTTGACATTTCCTTATTTTTTCAGTATTGTCTAGCATATGTTCTAGCTAAATTAACTGACAAGGAGAGAAATGATAAATTCAACTCCCTTTCATCTTTCTCTCAAGAAAATTTGTGGAAAGAACAAATCAAGAAATCAGCAATTACACCACCACAAGTCTTTCTTTAAATTCTTAAAAAATACGTGTGAGCAACTGACTCAACAGAGGGAGGTCAGAATAACTGATGGAAGAATCTCTATGAGCTAGATTTGCAGCAAGAAGGAAAAACAAACAAAACAGCAAAATAAGAACAAAACAAGCCACCCTGTACTGAGTGGCTTTACTCTAAATACCTGTAGCCCCCAAGACCATTGTGCTGTCCTGGGTGGCAGCTGCATGGTGGGGATGTCCCCTTGGGCAGGGTCACCTCCCAGGGCACCCCCCGAGGCTGAGAGAGCCCTTACCCAGCATCTCACACCTGCAGTGAGGTATGAACATTTATGCCAGATCCAAAAGGGTATTATAAGCCAGGGATATAGATATATACTCAGCTATAGCTTCATTATGAGAAGTGTAGCAAGCAGGAGTGTGTGAATTATCACAGCCCATTTCCCATGTTCATGCTCAGTAAAACAAAGCCACTAATGAGCCTTTACCACAGCCAGTACAGCATTGCTGGCAGTTCCACTGCTTTCAAAATGGTCCTGGGTTTGATTACTTTCTGAAAAGTGGATAAAAGGAGAAGAATTTTCCTAAGACTATAAAAATACTTCAGGAGTTAGTAGAGCTCAGCCTGGGGCATCACAGTCATCCTAACAATAAAAACCCACATCGAAAATAAGGAGAGAGGAAGAATGTACATGTATACACTTCTGAAGATTCAAACACAGTAGGGAGCAATTGTCCTAATTTGTGAAGCAAAAGTATGTTTGATTTAATCCCTGAGTGACAAGGAATGAAACAAGAAAGCCAAGTGAAAAGAGTTAGGATGTCAGTAGAAAGCCAAAGAAACTCAGGTTTCCATTTTGTACAGAAACAGACATCCTGGTTTACAAATGTTATTGCTTTCTGTGCACACAACTTGAATATATTCATGCCCATAATCTGCAAGTGCTGCCCAGAGGCTGTTCCAAGTCTCATTCTGACTGCTCAAAATCTATTTCAGACTGCAACACTATGCCCAGTACTGTTCTTCAGACAAAAAATGACAAACCAGGAGTCTCAGCTCAGCTCCATTTTAAACCTATGAGAGAGATAAATTTGTTGCTGACTCTGACTCAATTTGTATCTCCAAAGATATCAGACCAAAGATCCTGCATGTAATGTTCACATTCTTTCATTAAAAAAACCTTATAAATAAATAGCAGTACTTTAACTGACCACCTAATCTCAACTCTTTGCAAAACTTTCCTGTCACCATTCCTGATTTTCCCTTTGCATGAGAATTCCCTGGGCAATTCCTACACAAGGCTCATTTCTCTCTGTCTAAACCAAGCACACAGAACTACAGTAATGATGATTTTAAAGCCAGGGACCAAAGCAAACTGTTGTCTCCAATGCACAGTCAACCTTGCAAGCCTGTGTTTCTCATGGCTGACTAAGAAATGTCTCCTACAGGTGGGAGAACAAGAGAAGAAATGGAAGAGAGGAGAAATGAAAGAGTTACAGATAGAATCAGGTGGGAAGGTCTTCTGGTGCAGTCCTGACTGTCACAGACTGTGTGAAATTAGACCAGACACAATAAACTTTGTTTCAGGTTTATTTCAATAAAATAAAATAGAATAAAAGCCTTTTCCCTATGCTTTGAAGAGATGCATCAGCTCCAGAAAGCCAGACTGGTGTCAGAGGACAGTGTGGAGAATCTGCTCAAAGATCTGACAATTGCACTCAGCTCCAACCATTATCAAGATGATAGTCCCTCCCAGATTATTTTTTTTTAACTTTCCACTAGTACTCACAATATAGCAGAATTTCTTATTCTTAGTAATTTGACATGTCTTCCTTTGTTATTCTTCATGTGCTTAAGGTCAGCAGAGACCTCATGATGTGGTCAAGCTAAGCTTACTGATATTTCTATCCTACTCACAATTGGGATAAATGTGCCCTTTAAATTAGTTTCTAAAGCATCATTCCTTTTCTTAACTCATTTCTTTAGACTCCCTTCTTATGAGGTCTTAACTATTGATGGCTTAAGTCTTTAGTTTTCATGACATCTGTTTTTATTTAGCTGTTCTTTCCTTCTCTTCTATGGACAACAAGCTGTCATTTTGCAAATGCTCTTTTTGTGAGCAAAATGCTGCCTACTTTCACATTCTCATCCAGTTATTCTTCACAGTCAGTCTCTAAAAAAAAAGCCCACAACCCCAAACCACATCCTTATATTCCTGTGACTAGGCCACATTCTAAAGAAATCACTATATCTGAGATACCAACACCTGGGAACATATTTCATTAGAACTGTTCTAATGAAAGGGTTTTTCACTTCAGCAAAGAAAAGCTCAGGAAAAGAAGTCTGAGAAACAAATTCACAGTCTGAGAATCAAACCAAAGGTGACAGACTGAATGAAATGCCAAAGCAAGGTATGAAACTGCCTGTGATTGCTTCCAGCAGCAGAATGTCCTCTTGTATGTAAATGAGGGAGTAGAAAGGGACAGACCTGTTCCAGGTTGCTCATGGCAGCAGATAATCCAACTGGTAGACCTCTGAGGGAAAATACTCTGTGCTTATCTTTGTGAGGAGTACAAAAAGAACTGTCAAATATTGGTGTTAATGCTGAGCTGCTTGTTTGGAGTATTCAGGCTGTGAAGCAGGTTGGTGCAGCTGGTGTGTGTTGCAGGTGTGTGTGTGTGTCCAGTTAATGGGGGAGGCATTTGCAGCAGGTCTGTGCTGCAGGTTTAGATCAACAGCAGCTATTTTAATGAATCAGCAGTGACTGAGAGAACAGTATTTTGTAGAATTCTTATCAAGCTTTAATGGTGGATAGGAGCCCTTCAAGACCTTGGAAAAGCCTGGTGGAGCACCTTCTTTTCCCTGAAAAAGCGTAATTTCTTCCACAGCACAATGGCATTCACATACTGCTTCCAGCTTTACAGACCAGGTGTTGCAGCCCCTCTGTCTACATGAAAAACTTTGCCTCAGCCAGTATTGATATCTGACTGGTCTTTTCAAACTTATTTGTGGAATTTATCTTTTATTTTCAATTAAGAAAGCTTAACAGTTTGACTGGCCACACTGCTGTCCTAGTGCTGTCCTGTAAAGAAGGGCAGTGCCGTTGTAATGGTCAGGATGAGGAGAGCAATGTGCTGCTTGCAGCTTACGTGAAATAAAATCTGTAGGGTGAGACAGCTCTCAGGGGATGTCCATGGCTCAAACTGCCTCTACAACACCCCCTCAACCCACTACTCTACCTAGATCTCCACGGACCTTTGCCTTTCAGACACAGAGCTACATATTTGCAGTACCACTGCTTCACAAAGCCGCAAACCAGGAACCAAACCTGGCCTCTGCCGCACAGGGCTCTGTCTGGCACAAATGGCAGTAAATGACAGACAAGTGGGATCTGCGCTCTGGTACGGCACAAGGCACACCTGGCTGCGGGTACCTGTGTACGGCACCGGGCACACCTGGCTGCGGGTACCTGTGTACGGCACCGGGCACACCTGGCTGCGGGTACCTGCCCTCGCTCAGCCCGGGGCTGGGCTGGAGCCCCGCTCGGGTTTGGCCTTTCCTGCGCGGGCCAGTGCCATTCCTCGGCCGACCTACACCTGCTGCAATGTCAGTTGAAAAACTCGTTTATCGAGCTAAGTCCGCTGCCGGCCAGGTCGGCGAACAGGACCGCGGTGACGGGCGTGCAGAGCCGTGCCCGGTCCTTCCTTTCCTCCCGGCCGGTGGCACCGAGGGGACGAACCTCGGGCAGCTGCGGTAAGGACGAGGAGGAGGAGGAAGGGGAGCAGCCGGGCGAAAGCAGAGGCAACAGGCAGGAGGGAGGCGAGGATCGGGAGCGCGCAGCCCGCCNCCGCCGAGGGAGAAGCGGCGAAGGGAGGAGGTGGGGAGCGGAGGCAGCGGCGGGAGGCGGGCGCAGCCGGGGCGGAGGGAGGAGCGGGCGACCGGGCGCAGCCAATTCGGGGGACACGTCCATTTTTCGGCGTGAGTCAGGCACGTCGGTGGGGTGATGCTGCGGCGCCGNGGCAGGTCACAGGGCTGACCGCGGGTAAGGGCAGCCCTGGACGGCAGCGCGGTGGGGAAGGGGAGAGCGGCGGCCGTGGAGCCGGGCGGGAGGAGGAGAGGAGGTCCCGGGGCCGGGGGTCTGGAGCTCACAGGCTCCGTGCAGCTGCGGCCTCTCCTTCCCCTTAGGCTGCTGCGAGCAGGACTCCTCCGGCCATCGGAAGGGAAAGTGAAGAATTGCCCTTGCCCGGGGCGGAGCTGCCCCGTTCTGGAGCCTGGGAAGGAAGGACTACGAAGGGAACGTCTGGGCGTTTCATGTTTCGTCAGCCCGGCAGCATTTTGGCTTTGATTCCGTCTTGCTCCTACCTGTTCCTGGAGAAGAGGCACCGTCCCGCAATGTCTCGCTACAGCCTCCACAACCTCCTGGACTGGATGTACGGGGGGGTGGACCCCAGCTTTGCCGGCAATGGAGGGCCGGAATGCGCCGCTTTTCTCTCTGGGCGGCAGCGCTTGCTGGAGAGTTTGGTCTTCCTCACTGTGGGCATCGTGGAGATCCTCGTGTCGCTGGGGAAGCTCAGGCAGCTGCATGTCAGGGAGCTGGAGAATCTGCTGCAGCAGCCCCAGACTAAGCAGGAGAGCTTGGGCAAGAACGTGCTGCTGGTGCTGCTCTGCCTCATCTTTGGGCTCGAGGTGGGGTTCAAGTTTGCCACCAGGACTGTCATTTACCTCCTGAACCCGTGCCATGTGGTCACCATGATGCAGGTAAGGCTTGTGCAGCATCACCTAGAAGTTGGCTTTTGTGATATCCTTGCAAGTCAGTATGTTTTCCCATAGTCAGTTTGTGGACCAAAAGTGCATAGCAAAATGAACATTTTAAAACTCCATTTAGGCAGTTGAAATGAAAACTATTGAAAAAACCCAAGTTAGATGAAAAGGTGAAACTGTAGCTGTGACTAATGTCCAAATCTCTGGTTGAGAATGTAAATAATTAAGGCTTTCTTGCTACTTGCTTTCACCTGATGATTGTTTCAAGAATAGAAGAGGCTGTTTCCACTAACTGCAGTCATAAAATTTGCAGTAAATCTAACGAGAACAGGATTATTGTGAAAGCAGCTGTGGAATTTATTTAGCAACTTTTTCAAGCAAGTGACTTCTATGGGTGTGAATGTATTTTATGAAGGTGTTGGAGAAACAAATTATTCTTTGTGCAGTGTTGGTTTACCTTTCTAATCCTAGAAGCTGAGTGGTAAGGAAAAGGGTGTTACCTGTGTCTCATACATTGATGGGAGCAAAGTTATCTGGCCTAATACCTATGGATAAACCAGGTGCTTTAATGACTTTTGGCGTGGTTGCTGGTGCATAAAATGTGCAGTTTGTGTAGAGTTCAAAATAATGGGCATATAGATAAAGTTATTGAATTAGGTTTTGTGTTTTGTAATAGTCTTGTGCATGTACTTAACTGTCAGTTCTGCTGAGCTTGGTATGGAGTGTGGGAGATATCAAAAATATTATTTTGTTTACTTTTGCTAGTGCTGTACCCTCAGCACTGGTCAGCTTAGAAAATTCAAGCTCAAAAATCAGCACAAGAATGTCAAAAAGGCTTTCATAAAACCTGGTGTGATAACATCTGTCCAGATCAGTAAAATTGGATCAGTGCCATTCTTGGTCTCCCATTGCAGGATGCAAAGTGATCTGGGCTGAATCAGATCAAGCCAGTTGTTAGATTCACACCTGGGGGGCATTTCCTAACAGGAAGGGAAATATCTTCTCTGGTTGTACCAGAGATTTGAGGGAGATGGATGTTATTTCAAGAGGGGTAAAACAAGCTGTTACAGCAATATTTAAGACGTTTAGAGTAATTAATTTATAGTTCCGGAACTCAATTAGCAGCTCATGTAAATTCCTGGGCCTTGATGCAATGATTGCTCAGTAGTTTACAACACAGGACACTTCCTTCCTGTGAAGGGGTAGCAATTGCTGTGCAATCAGTTAGTCAGTATGGGACTGAAGTTGTGCAAAGACTGTGTAGAAATAATTAAAATAAAATTATACAGCCCCATTCTATTTCTAGGAAATACTCAATAACTGGGAAATTTTCCGAGTAATTCTCTGGAAAGGAGGTGAGGTTATGTTAGCAGCAGGATTTGAAAGCTTAATTGTCTTTATGATATGACGTTGTGATAAATATTCAGCAAAGTGCTTACACAGCCCTGGAGGAGCAAATACTCTTCACCTTTTCAATATGCCCTTCCCCAGGGAGATGGAGACTCAAGCTCTGTAGTTGGGCATGGGCAGTTCTGAATCTCTTTTTTTACCAATTGTGAGGCTTTTTTGAAAATAATTCTGTGCTAATTACTCATTAGAAATGATATTCCAGCGTTTGTGAAATAGAGAACTTGGGTATGTCAGCAAAATGCAGAAGCTGTGTCCTTCATCTTCAAAAAGATGTATTGGAAATAAGGTTGGGCTTAATGTAGAGAATGAAAATAATGGCAAAACCAACAGCTTTCAGCAGAGGAGAGGAGCTAGAGACAAAGACAGTCAATGACCTCCATCAGTAGACAGGTAACAGCTGGAATCTTGCAAGCAAGATTTTGGCCTGAGTATGTGTAGGGCAACAGGTTGTCAAGGTGAAATATATGAAAATATAATTTATCCTTCACTTCTGTTCTTGCAGTTGTTTATACATAATCCTGCTGGTGTGTCTAAATAATAGAATGAACAAAGTAGGAGGTGAAGAGATGAAATGTGCTACAACAGTCAAGATCACTTCAAAGGGAAGCCAACAGTAGCTGTTGGTAAAGGTCTCATCACTCTACTTCTATTTTAATTTTCTTCAGCTGAGACTGTTTCACCTCGGCAACAAAGGCTCTGGGCTCTGATCCAAAAACATTTGGAACTGGAAATCATCCTTATCCAGATTTTCTCTATAAAAGCAAAAGTTCTGCTCTTAAGAGATCTAAGGCTGAAATGGTCTCAAAATAGAATTGAGAGTTAGATCTGTGGTGCATTTGGGCAGACAAAACTGAGTAATATAATGGCTAGTGAGTTCTGCAAAGGAGTCTGTTTTCATCAGGTGTCTTAATTTCTGCCTATCATGCCAACCTGTGTTCAAATCAAATCTTTTTGTAAGTGGAAAGAACTGGCTTAGATATGTCATTGAAGGAGGAAGTGTCAATGAAATGAACATATTTAACTGCCTGGATAGTTGTGGTTAATCAGCTTTGGAGAATTTGTTGCCATCCTGTCACCTGGTTGAATTACCTGGAAACAATGATACTCATTTCCAGCCCTGCTCTGGGTTTTGGCTTCTTGCACAACTTTAGGAGGAAGAAGGGTGTTTCTTCACCGGTGTTGTAAGTGCAGCATTGTTGAGAGATAAATACTTCAACTTTTAAAAAATCATATATATTTTATAATGAAGGTGAATGTAAACCTGTGTGGTTTCTCTGCCAGCTGTCAGGTGGGGATAGGCTTGGTTTGTGCAGTACACAAACAGTTGGTTTGTTGGTAGAGCAAGGGGAGATGTCTATGAAGGAATTCACACTGAACTCTACAGAAAGAATGGTCTTTGTGAAAATTATGTGAATACCTCTGCTAAAAAACCCCACAAACCACTCTTCTTTTAGGATGGGCAATATGACTGTCCAGTGCTGCTGCTGTATACCTGGCATAAAAGGGTATCCTAAAAGGGAAACTTTAAATCCCTAGGGTGTTGCAAACCTATTCATCTTTGCATAGCTGGAAAAAATTCAGCATATGTTTAAGTAATCAGTTGTTATGTTTTTAAGGCATTAATCCTTTCTAATATTTTAGAACACATAATTGTGATATTGAAATTGAGGATGCCAAGGAAATCTTTGAAGTTTCTTACTCAGCAGTGTAAGAGGGAGGATTCCCTCAACAGCCAATTACAGCACTATTGATTTCTTTACAAGTTTTGTGAAGGAGAGACTTTTAGCAGCAGCCAGACTGTGCTTGTTGAGAAGTGTCTACGTAAGTGTTGTCTCCCTGTGTATGAGCACTGGAACAGCATTGCTTTAGTGAGGTGAAAGGAAAATTTCATGCCTTGCAGTGTCAAAACCAGTGATACCAAACTCAATTTCTTTAACTGTTCTGTGTTCTTTAAACTCTACATTTTTAAACTTTTCAAAAAACCCCTTTGTGTTCATGTAGTAGTTCTTTGTTTCAGGTTCAGTGAAGGAGTAATTATGGTGCTCTCCATTATTTGTTCCTGTACCCCCAGTTTGTAACTTCTGACACATATACCTTCAACCTGCTATTCACAATCAAGATACCTGTGGTTACACAATTTCATTATGTCTTCGTGTCCTGTAAGACACAAAGCTGGAGTTACCAGGCAATTAAGACTAAGTTTAGACAAATATTAGCGAGGAGCCAGAGCTAAAATTAGTCTGCATTGCAAAAGAGAAACTTGTAACCAAAACCAAGAAAAGTAATGACAGCCATCTAAAGCAGAGGTTGTGGGTAACAGTGGAGTAATCTCAAAAGATCTTTTCCAACTTTAATGATTATGTGATAATTTGAATTTTAGGCTTGTGAAGCTGATTGTTTTAATTAGGTTTCCTGGACTGTCACTGAGATTTTCACTTCTGAACACTGAAAGTTATGACTAACCAGGCTGTAGAAATTAGAAATGTGTGTAAGTTTATTGAAACCTTGTTTAAGGAAGTGACAGAAATATGCCTGTACTCTAATACTAAAATTATAGGTACAGCTGTCCTTCTGTTAAACTGTTGTAAGTGTTCAAAATGATTTTAGTATGCCTATGCCTTCTTCTAGAATGGTGATATAATATCAATCTGGAAAATAAGTTTTGTAATTTTATTTTATTTATTTTGTTTTAGGAAGAGTTTTGCAAGAGTCACTTCTCAGTGGTAAATCCTCAGTTGGTCAGTTGTCATAATTCTCTTCCAATTCTACACTGAATTATTGCACTTCAAGCAGTTAAGGACTGACATTTGTCTGGAATAAAAACGTGTTTGTAGGAAACACCCGTTTTGCTGAATTATTACTTCAAGTGATCTTTCTAGACAAAGAGAAGCAAACTATAGGAGAAGCAATAGGTGGAAAGAAATATAGGGGAGTCCAGTTTCATCCAGCAGTCTTGGTCTCATGTTTGCCTGACTAAAACCAGTGTTAAGTTCATCTACAGTTCAGTTAATACTAAATCCTTCAAAAGAGGTTACTGTGATTTTGGAAACAGTGGGCTGTTTTCAGAACTTACATAATAAACATAGCTTGACTGAATTCTGGATTGCTTGGGAATATGTTCCAAAATACAACTAATTAATTACTTCTCTCCTCCTTTTTTTTCTTTTAGTTTATGTACACAGTTCATAAATGCTTTGTAATATCTGGAAGAATTCAGTTAAATTGTGTATATTTTTCTATATTGTGTCTCTTCAAAACCTTGAATAAAATTTAAAGGGACATTCACATCCTGTTATTTGGGTGTAACTAGGAAGAAGCTTTGATTACAAAAATTCAATAAATTTCTATAGAAATTATACTGAATAATACTATTGAGGTACATGAGCAAGGGCCTGCAAGTAGGAGTTTAATGAGTTACTCAGTTTTTAAAGGGTGGCAATATTCTAAGTTGGGGATGTTTTTCAATAGCTCCAATTTTAGATTGGATTTATGTTGTTGACTAAGATGTAGAGCAGCACAGGCAAAATTTCCTGTGAAATCTATGTTTTTCAAAATATAAATCTTTAATTGTAAGCTTCTAAATTTGCCTTTTTGTGCATGTGCATATTTCCCTAATCTGTGTGATTTCTGTGTGTAACGCCTACATTCCAAACCTGGTACTTGTAATTTTTAGAGCAGCTCAGAAGACAGAGCTTGGTTTCAGAAGATATGATAATACTGAAATTTAGTACAATGCTAAGGATTATAAAAAAGATTTGATAACAGGAAGGCAATATATTTGAGTTCAGTATGATTTACTCCCGTATCAGTATTTAGGAGGTATGTGAGACGTTGTAGTGAGGTCAGCAGTCTTTTTGCTGTCTTGAAATGTTGTCTGGTGTCAGAAAATTCACCACTTAAGTGGAAGATGTGTGTAATGACACTCACAAACGTGCTGAATGATGAAATGTGCAGCTTGTTTTCTGATGTGCAGAATGCACAAGTCTTTCTTTTTACAGCTGCAGGTTAACTTGTGATGTTTGCCCTTACAGCTGCTGTTGGGGAGGAAATTCATCATGGTGTGTGGGCATGATGGAGAAGAATTAAAGCACTGAAAGCACCAGTGTTTTTCGGTAGCAAACCTCATTTCTTGCCAAAGAGTGCATGTTACTTGCAGAAGGATGATAGCAGCCTCAGGGGCACAGATAAGAAGTGACAGGTCAGGAGGCAGTTTCAGTTCCTTTGTGCTGGCTCCGTGATGCTCCAGAACTGTTAGTCTGCCTTTCAGAACACCAGGGCACGCTCAGTTAGGTTAATCTGCCCCTGGTTCTGAGAACTGCCAGATTTTGTTTAATTTTTACTGTTTATTTTTAAGCAATGGTTTTGTTTTGTTTAAAAAACACTGTCAGCTGAATTTTAGAGGCTTTTACTAATACTGTAATTAATGCAATAATTATTTATCGAGCTGAGGAAAAGCTTTTCTGTCGTAGTTTCAACACTGTATATACTTTGTTTCCCCATTGTGCTTATTTTTATTAAATCCCAGCATATGGTAGTGAAATGGAGAAATATTGGTATGAGGCAAGATTCCTATTCAGAAATAATAATTGTTAATTTAGTATGAAAAGGATAGCAAATATGTTTTAAAGCTGTAATTCACAGTTTATTTCAGGAGATTATGGTTCAGCCATTTTAATTTGAACAAAATTTGGCCAGTGATGCTTTATCCTGAGCTGAAAATGTGCACTTCAGTCCAGGTGACAGGACTGTGTCGTGGTGCTGTTGGTTGTTGTAGCTGAGGAGTTGGAGGCTGAAGCTCTTGGTGAAGTCTTGGTTTTGAAGTTGCTGGAATTTGGAAATACCTCTGTGCTGGAGGCTACAATGCATTCTTAGATAATTCTCTCCTTTATTCTGGATATTCTTAGGAGAAAAGAATGTAAAAAGCAGGGAATTTACATGAGGCAGTCTTGCTCTCTGACCGGAGTAGGAAGTTGTAGATGAAAAAGCTTAGCTTTCTCTGACCCCAAATATTTACACAGAGGGTTATCATCTAAAGGCCACTAGATGAATGATTAGGTAACCAAATAGTGGTTTGTTTTGATGAAATCATCACAGACTTAAAGCAAATATGCATAGTTTGAGGCCTCTTAGTTTCTTTTTTCCTCTTCTGTTTATTTTTTTTTAAGAATGGAGCTATTAATAATTGTTTTAGGGTGCTATCCAGTGTTATAATGTATCACACTTGGCTGTAATATTCTCTTAGGATGGATTTTTTTGGTCCTGTTTGGTAGTTCCACAGATCATGTGAAACCTGTGGGTTGTTTGCTGGTAACTTAAACTGATGTTTCAGGAGTAGCTGCCTGAGGCCTTTAGGAACCTCAGTGCAGTGATGGGCTAAACCAGCAGCAGTAAATATACTGGACACTTTATAAGTTCTGGGGATTGGGATGTCTTTTGCCTCATGAGTTCCAGTCTAAGAAACCCTTCTTTGGTGTCTCCTTGCCCTGCTGTAAATGTTGACAGTGCCAGGCACAGATGGTGAGTTTTACTGCAGGGGTTGTACATTCCCTGCAGCACTTGGGACTGTGGTGATGTTCACCATGAACAAGTTCTGTGCCACGAATTTGAAACCTGCAAAGAGTGTAATGGGACTCGTGTTTCTGGTGACATTTCCTCAGGGCTTTAGATTGATGTGCTGAGGGTTTGTGTTTATTCAGATGGCCAAGTAATTAGTGTCAAGTGAATTTAATTGTTTGTATTGTAATCCTTTGGTGGTTAGTGAAATGCCAGCTTAAATTATCGGGAACAGGATGCCTTAGCTCTTTATGGATTGTGGTACTGTTTCTGTTTCTTTGGCAAAAATTGGTTGTAGTAAGGCTACTAGATATTTATTATCCTGCTGTTTTTAAAGATTATGAGTTTTTGTTGTAAAATCCTACAAATTGAGGAATTTTAAACTGTAACAAGAAAAGAAGTATTGGTGACTTTATGCAGACTAGAGCAGGAATTTTGTATGATGATTTTACTTCTGTGGGAAACTGATGAAACCTACTTTGTGGGGGGAAAAGTAACAGAGGTGAACCTATGTGAATATACATGTGAATCTTACTGTGAACTCATGCAAGCTCCCACAGTGTCACTGACNNNNACAGTGTCACTGACAGATGTAGATGCAAGTTAATCTAAATTCAGTGTGAATTAAATTTTCTTAAGAAATTGGACTTTTGAATTTTTTTTCTTTTGGTTCAACCTTTTTTTGTTCTTTTACCCCAGATAAGTTTTTGATTGCCAGATTTTGTTGAAGTACTGATTTAAGAATGGGGAATGAAGTAACCCAGTACTGGTGAAGGGATGGTGCAGGGAGTGGTTAGGGAAAAAGGAAAAGTAACTTCAGTGACCTGCCATACTAATTCCTAAGATGGGATAACTAAAGCTAATGCACTCATAGAAAGACCTGAGTCATGTTAATAATTAATACTAAAATATAAGAAGTCTAGAAAACTTTCACTTAAGACTCTAAAAGGAAAGAATGTAAATATAGG
>WEIV01001391.1:96133-140284 GCA_013390005.1 Calyptomena viridis
ATGTTTACATGCTTTTAGTTGACTTACTTGCAAAAAAGTGTTGTTGCAGTTATTTAAATGTCTGTTTTAAGATAGAGTTCACTTGAAGTTACCTACTTTTGTGTTTATGGTGTCTGGATAAAGTACTTGTATCTATGTCCATCTAGCATGTGAATTAATACTATTAACAAAATTGTTGTGAACTTCAGACTCCTTTGCAAGTCTTATTAGTGGCTCTTCATTTGCAAATCTTAACTGCCTAAATAAGATTAACTATAAACTTATGCTTATGTGCAGTTTGGAATTATGTTTTATTAAAACTTGATACTGCAGAAGGGGCATGAAAGGAATAAAACAAATGGGGATTTTTGCTGATAAGGATAACTTTTATCCAGTTTCCAAGTAAATTTAACCTTAAGTGTGACAGAATTATTTTTCTGGGTAACCCTTGAAGGATAAAATGTTGAAGTATTTAATAACTCATTAGCTTGTATTTTCTCTCATAGATCTCATTCATATTGTGGCAGTGGTGATTAAACAAGAAAGATACAAACTGCTCATAAAATTCTCTCCATAATTGGGAACGGACAAGCCAAAGGATAATGTCCAAGAGCAAGTATTTTTGGAATAAATACAACTTAGGATATTTTTGGCCTAACAGATGCTTGCTAGGCTTCTCTCTTTTCTATGTTTCTTCTGGCACAAGATAATGTGGGTGATGTCGTAGAGTGCTGTTGCTTTGACCCAGATTCTCTGGTGTCAGACAGACATTCTGCTCCACAACTGCCATTGTAATTGTTTACACTGACATTGTCCTGAAAGCAGGAAATGTCTCCTAAAACTTAGTAGGAATTCTAAAGAAATCTCACTAATTTTGTCTGAGCTGTCTGCTCAGGTTTATAGTATCCAAGTGAAAAACTTTTGGTTGTCAAGAATTGTTGTATCTCTAGGTCTCAAGTTTAAATTTCAGTTTTGTGGTATTTTAAGTCATGTTTTTCTGTGTTTCATACAAAAATATTATATACTTACATCTATAAAGAGTTATATAGTGTGAGGCACAATGGACATGAAAAATTGGCCACCTAACCCAGTGTGGGGAGGGAGATGGTGTCTGGGGCAGGGAGAGTTGTGAGAGCTGGAAAGTAGGAGACTGTTGCCTCCAATCACTTTGAGGGATTTGATACCAAATGAATGCATTGCCTTAAGCACCAAAATGTCTCGCTGGTGCCTTTCAGAGTGTAAAATGTGTTTTGTCCTTGTGAATTATTTGATATACAGTTGGATCTTGTCTTGTAGGGATTTCATTGTCCTCAGCTGACATTGTCCTAAACCTCCCTGTTCCATGTGATTGTTTGGTATCTTGCAGGCAGCAGATAATGGTGTTGAGATGTGGTCTCTGTTTGGAGAGACCTGTTGGGTTAGCAAGTCAGCAGGAGGTGTGTAACAATACCTAAGAAGCTGTGTATCATTAGGGAGATGAAAGCAGTGGAATGTAGGAAAAAATATTAAATGTACAGTTTTATTTGTTCTTATCAATAATCTGAAAGGGGCAAAAGTCAGAATGAAAGAGAATCGTTGTTTCATCAGTTTATGGGTGTTTTTGTGGGTGTCAGGGTTCTGCTTCTAAGTGTTAACCTGTTCAAAGTAATTTCAGAACACCTCTTACATCATTTTGTGGCACACTCTGTTGGGTCATATATTTTTGCAACCAATTACATTACTTAATGCATTGTAAGTATTCTTTTTGTAGAAAGTTTTTATACCTTCTGGTTTTAACCTTTCAGTTAAAGTGTGCTTGTTAAAAATCTTGTTGGACCATAATGAGGACCTGGGATAGTGTTCCAAACAAATGTAGCCTGAAAGATGAGGTCAGTCTATTCTATTCTTTCCAAGAAAATATTTTCCTGCCTTGGCATAGTGTTGAAGTCCCAGCAATTTAGACTTGAGCAACAGATGCAGCCACTTGTATTTATTTGGCACCTAAACACTCTGGTTATTTGCTACCTTATTTACGATGTGCTGATGGAATTAAATTTTGTGCATTGGAATAGGCATTGGATGGAGATAAAACTGTTTCTTATTCAGTCAGTGCTTTTGTGAGTTCTTATTACCCTTTCAGAAATAAAGGGTATTTTAATTTTCTCTCATAATTTCATCTCTTTCTTGTGATGTGAATAATTCTTGGTCAGAATTAACTCTTCACATGGGTAATAGGGTAATCTTTTATGACCCTTAAGTAAATATAAAAGAAGGTGCTGAGGGAATCAGCTTGTTAGGTTCCCAGCTGGGAGCCTAGAAAGGTATAAGATGATATATAGGAGTAGAAAGATTTCTTTTTACTTTGTATTTTTATTATGTGGAACACAGTGTAGGTTCTGATAACCAGGCTATGTGGATAAATTAATCTAACTGCCACAAAGGCTCCAAATGTTTGGAGAGTAACTGGATTTGTTTGAGCTTTCATATTGCATTAATCAAATTTTAAAGGAAACTCTTTCCACTCGTTTAAAAGTGGGCTGATGTCCTGAAAATGTTGATATAGATAAAGTGGAAAACAGGACATGTCCCAAAGGTGTTGGACTTGTTGTCTCTGCTCACATGGCTGAGATGGTGCAGTTTTAATGTTTCCAGAAGCTGCTGTATTCTATTATTAGAACTATTGGCCTGAGATGTACACATTCTAAGTCTGTGTTAGGAGCAGAATCATACTCTGAGCAGGACTTTGAGTACATTCCGTGCACAGTCCAATCATTGCCTGCTGTGCTGCTGTTGATTGTTAAGGTAATGATTCACTGCACTAAATAATTTGCCTGAAATGCCTGTGCCTGCACAGCAAAATGAAGTAGGTTATGGTAACACATTAAGTCATCCCTAAACTGGCTTTATCTAACTGGCACAGGGGAGAACAGTAAGGATGGTTGGGGGCTGTTGAGAGATTGTGCTTTGGTTGCTGGTAGATGCCAGAGTTTGTGCATCTTTGGGCAGTTATGTTGTGTGCATTAAATTGATATGAGTGTGTTATTGATTTACTGGTAATGTCTAAGGAGGTGGTTAATACAGTACAAGGTTGGATGTTTACTAGGCTGTGTGCTAGATGTGCTACAGGAAAGACCAGAATCTGGGAGTTACATTCTTTCTGTGCCTTTTCTGCCACACTGCAGTGTTTGTAGAAAATTATGGAGAAGGTGCTGTTGCACAGTACAGTGCTTGAACCAAGGTATAAATAATTAACAGAGGGAGGAGTACCACTTACTGCCAACAGAGCGAAGTGTAAACCTGTTCACTCACTGAAAACCAGCTGCTGTGTCTAAGTGGGTTTAAACTAAACTGGTATTATGTCCATACCCTTTTAAGGGAAACTCTCCCCTGCATATCGGACTTCTGGGCTCCACTCTACTGCTATCTTAAATTTTTCTAAAGTTTGGTTCAGTCAATGGAGAGACCTCATTGCTTCCTTCAGGCAGTAGCTGGTTTAAGTTGGAGCATGAAGTCAGTGCTCAGAGGACTGTTGTTGGTGGCTGTGTCTCTTGGTGCTCAGACATGCAAGGGTGGGCTCTAATCCCTCGTGATAGTTTCTCCTTCCCATGGTCTCCCAAGCACTGTAACAGCTGCTGGGAGTTCAGCTGAACTGTTCTGGGGTGCAGGTCTGCTGCCTGCTCACAGGCCTTGGTGCTTCCCAGGTGGCCTTTAGCACATCTCCAGGGAATGTGGCACTTTTAAATCTGTGTCTGTAGGGACTAAGTGCACACACGTGGCTGCTTGGAGCCAAACTCTTCCTGGAGGAACAAAGCACCATGGATTTTCTAACTGCAACTTAATTACAAGGTGTAAAAAGTGAACCTTTATTTCCGGAGTACTTTGTTAGCATGTTTTGATCTTGTGTGTGTCAGGAATTGTGTATGTGAGCATTAGTTTGATGTGTTTTGTAACATGCATGATTTGATACCGTTGTTAAAACCTGTGTATGGATGAAGCAGATTTGCTTTGCCACAAGTAAGAATCTTTAAAGGAGAAATTTATTTATTGTCTTGAGTAATAGAGTAGCTTATCCCCTGGACTCATTTACACTGTTAACTTATATTTTAGGCTCCCTTACAAGAAGAAATAGGTACTTTTCTTGTTGCCTTGTACCATTTTAAGATTTTGAGTAAGGGAAACAAGACAAAATGCAGGAAAAGTGATGCTGACAGCTGGTAAGGGAGGCAGGAGTTTAGTATAAAAAAAATCTGCCAAATACACAGAGTTCAGATGGGTCTGTCTTGGTAATAAATACCCAGCAATTCCCAGTCTCTCTGGGGACAGGTGTGGCTGAAGCAAGCCATGGACATCACTGTTTCATTAGGAGGGCAATACTGCTCTGCTGGACTTCCACAGGGACATCTGACAGCAGAGGATGAGTCTTTTGGGGTGGGTGAAAAGGGTCTGCTTTGGAGATTGTTGGAGTTTGGGTTTAAGTATACGTGGCCTTCATGGGTGCCTATGGTCACATGTTTTTAGAGGGAGCAACTCAATGTTTTGACTTACTTTGTTCTGTGAGTATTGCTTTGGTATGGTTAATTTCTCAGACTTTGCCACTTGAAGCTCTTACTTGTTTTCACAAATAAGTTCTTCAAATCCTAGATTGACAGGTGATCCAGTGTGCCTTGTCTTCACATAAAGTTTCTCTTTGCATGTAAAAGGTGCCTGTCTGCTCTGAGTGAGTCTTTTATTGATAAAAGTTTATAGAACCAAGGTTTAGATCTGGGTGAGTCAGTTTATAGTTCTTCTGTTGAGTTTGTTCCCTTTCTGTTTGTTGTGGCCTGGCTGTGTAACTTGAGTCCTTGGTTGTACAGAAAGTCTGCAGCTCTACAGCAGGAAATGCACTTGTGTGATCAGCCAGGCTGCAGAACAAGCCATGTCTTACAGTGGGAGAACGATGTTTTGTTTTACACACAAAAAAATATTGTCACCACTTCTGCAGCATAACAACTGCTCCTCTGTTCTGAGGAGTGTCCTGAGCTCAGTGTTTGTGTAACAGACCCTCACAACTCTGAGTGTGAAAGCCCTTATAAAACTGCAGATAAAAACAGAATGCCCCTTGGCAGAAGTGCCAGCCTCGTGTTATGGTGTTTTTATCAGGAGCAATTGTTTCTGGAATGGGAGGGGTACAGCTTTTTCTCCAGTTCAGAAAATTGCTTTAGCTCCTTCCCAAATAATTTTAATTCCCTGACTCTGCTTTCTGTGTCTTCAACAAGGTACAGCAGGAAAGGTTCAGATTCAGGGAACCTCACAACTTCTTGCTTTTGCATACTATGACCTTGCTTGGGTTTATGTTTTGACACAGAATACTTGGAATAAAATAACCCAACAGATTGTATGGAAGGTTTTTTCAGTTGAGTCTCCCAGGAGCTGGCTCAACACCTTGGAGGTTGCCATCAGGACACAGACAGTGTTCAGCTGAGGACTGCCAGGACAAGCAGTTGGTTTTAGCATTTTTTACATTCAAAGCAGGATATAAGAATTGCGGTTGAATTTTGAAGAACACTACATTAATTACCATTGATTTATTTATTGACTGCTGTTTAGGAAGAAAACTAAACTCTGTTTCAATCTATCTTCTGTTGATGTAGAAATTTCTGTAATGATTCTGTTTCAATGCTGTGACTTCAGTGTCTTAGAACAGTAATAGAAAAGGAAGGCTTTTCTTCCACTCTGTGCTAGGAAGGGGTGCTAGCCACAGGGGTAGGTCATGTGTCTGAATTCACTTTAGACTGCAAAATGACAGAACCACTCTGACTTTGAACCACAGCTAATGGCTTTGCATCATTCCTGTGAGATTTCACACTTGTGGTATTGTCGTTTTCACTTTGGAAAAATAATGGAACACTGTGGCTTTTCAGCTCTGTAAGTCAGCTGCAGCAAGAAGCTGAATTCTGAATTTTGCGTGTTTGCTACTGCTGTTCAGTTTTAAATATGTTGTTTTAGTATAATAAATAGATATAGGGAGAGGTACTTACAGATGGGAATAACTTTCAAGTACAGTGCATCACATTTTCTGACTGATGAAGAGCTAGAATTAGTTGGGTCTGGATTAAGGGGCTCAAACTCAGAGTTACGGTTTAAGTTATTTTTAGCAGAGTATTATTTTATCACAGCCTGTCTGACTTCTCTTCTTAGAAGTAACAAATTCAACTAAACACAAAAATGACTAATTGTAATTTCCCAAAAGTTGTCAGCAGGTGAGAAATAGGTGGTTTACTAATAACTGGTAACTTGTTTACACACATCCTTCTGCAGCTTCTTTTTAAAACCAATAAAATACTGGTTATTTTATATTTTATTTTACATTTTTCAAGCTTAGCAGTTCCACACATGCATGCAGATTGCTATAAATCAGGTGCATAGTTTGATTACTTGAGGGTTTTGCATTGTTATTGGCAATTTATGCTAACAGAGAAAGGTAAAAGAGCAATTTTATATTATTCTTCTGTTGTGCTTCTGGCTAACTTTGTGAATTGTCTACTGAAAGTGCTGCATTGCAGTTGTGGTAAGAGGAAGGGAATGGGTACATTTAGCTGCACTTTCCAGGCACTCACCATTAATGTGTCCCCTTGCTACTATACACAGGTGATGAAATAACTGAAGGTGGTGTCATGAGTCATAAGGAGGATGGTTCCTTGTAACTTGGTTGTTAGTGATGAAAAATATTTACAAATATTTTCCTTATTCCACAGCTTCCATTTGAAATGGAGATCTATTACATCCAGCATGTGATGCTTTATGTTGTGCCCATCTATCTGCTGCAGAAAGGAGGTAGGTTGATGGTTGACTCCACAGGGGCTGAATTGGTCCCATCCAGTGAAAAAACTGTGCTTACTGGATACCACCAGTTTTATTCTTACCTTTTTTTTTAACCCATTTTCTCTATGTTGTTATTTAATAGTTTCTAATATTGGAGTTGTAACCCAGGTAATAACAACTTGTGTCAGACACTGAAATGGAAATTTAAAAAATGGGGCTTTTTGCCCAAAGGGATACCAAGAATGTATTGGCATAATGTGCACTGTCTTTTTGAGTAGCATCTCTGCCATCTTGTAACACTCTCAGTTGTTGGGGGGATGTATTTTTAAGACTTTTGTCGTCTTAGTATTTGAACTTAATATGAACTGAAAAAAACCATTGTCACACCCCCCCCAAATACTAGTTGTCTAGTTAGGCAGATTACAGAAATTCTGAGGCTCTAAGGAAATGCAGTGATACATATTAGTGAAACGAACTTACTTGTTATCTCTTCTGACAAGGTCGCTGTCTTGCATTCGCTTATGCCGTGAGATTCGGTGAATGAGTCTGTGAATCCCAAGTTGTTCCCCTGGCCAGTGATTTTTCCTGTTGTGGATCCTCAAAAGGCACTGCAATATTTCCTCAGCTGCTGTGATGCTCTGCCCCCCTCTAGCGTTCACATGCCTCTGGCTGCATTTTTTAGCAGAGCTAAATTGTTCCATTCAGGAAACAAAAGACGGTAGTTTATGATCCAGGTGTTCAGTAGGCTCCAGTGAAAACCCTGAGAATATGATGTGAAGCAATGCAGTTTAGAAAATGCTTATAACACACACAGTCACCTCTTCCATTCTGCTGAATCTGTTGTATTTTATACCAGCAGTGCCTTACAATCCTTCACCCTCATTTCACTATAACCTTTGTGTTATAGTGACCTTATTGCACTATAACCTGCTGAGTGAAGCTAACTAAAAGTGATTCAAAGGAAAAAGTGAAGTGTTGTACTTCAAAAAAGAGTTCTGTTTCTTTATCTTATCAGAGAAATATGCCAGCCACTTTTAATTTTAATCCATCCTTGGTATTCTAAAATTCTGGAAAGTAATGCTGAAGTGCATTGTAGTTGTAGAAGGAGGAGCAGGGGGGAGAAGCAGCCATGGAGTGTGAAGTGTTTGGTCTCGGTGTTGTCACCTGGTCCAGTTTTCTAAACCCTGTATTAACTTACAGGTATTTGCTGCCATCTAACGTTGATGGCAGTGAAATTGCAAAAAGAACTTGTTGGCTGAATCTATCAATCGAGATTGCTCTAGGCTGTGCAACTAATAACTGTTCCACTTCTTATGCCCTTGGCTCCTTGTCACCTGACTGACTGTAACTCGTTAACATCCATGAACTCCTGCATTAGTTATGGTGCCACAGGTGACCCAATGTGTGATTTAATGTTTTGTCATTTCACTTTTGTCATAGCACCTCTGTGTAAAGTACATTCTGAGTAGATCACACAAGCTTTTTATCCTGTCTTGTGAAAATTGCTTTTTCATCACTGACATTGACCAGCATGCAACTCGATTTCTGTATTGTAAATAGAATTTTCCATCAGCGAATCTATGGATTATGATTGAGAGAAGTAATCGAAGGGTAGAAAATTGGAAAAAATGAAAAGGAATGGAAAAACATACTACTTCAGTTTTACTGGGAATCTGCCTATATTACTGATGGCCTTAATAGGATTCAAACTTTTATTTCTCAAAGGTAGGGTGAGCAGAACAGCCGAAGCAGAGTGGCTTTGAGGCTCAGTGCATACAGAACTGCACACCCAAGCTTGCTGACGTGCTAATCAGGTGTCACACCAGTCATGCACACACATTCAACTCCCTGCTGAAGTGCTTCCTTTTTGAAAGGAAACTGGATGACAGTAAGCAAGGACTGTAATCATTTATTTTCAGTGTCTTCCTGCTGTTCCTTACAGTGGTGCAGACAGGTCATGTTGCACTGGCAGCATCACCTTCACGTCCTTCCTGACCCGATAAGTGCAGAGGTTTTGCCACACTTAGCAGCACATGAGTGAGAGGGATTTTTTTAAACTCAGGCTTCAGTGTTATGCAGTGAACTCACTGAAGCTCAAAGGCATATTCTGTCTTGGGGATTAAGGCCTCTTTATCTCTTCCCTCTGTACTGAGTGAATATGAATTTCCATACTTCCCTTTCTTAATGCATTTTATTTCCATGCATATATGCATGTGCACATACACACGTGTGCCAGGCTAGACAAAATAAATACTTATGCACTATGGCTCATCTTTCTTGGCTGCACCAAGAGGCTCTCATGCAAAATAGATGCAGTGTGGATTTAACAGACCAGTACAGGAGATTCCTAACTCAATTCAGTTCTTACATTAAGTATATATGCAGTTGGCACTTTTTATTTCTGGATGAATCTTACTTTGTGTCACCTGTGAATGCTCCTTAAAATTACAGCATGCATCTGGGGGCAGGACACAGATTCCAGAAATAGCTGGATGGGCTAAACCAGACCTGTAGGTCACTGTTTTCTCTTGTCCTTAGAAAGTGAGATTCTTACTTCCCTGCCAAAAACTTACGAATGCTGTTGTAGCTTCTGGGTTGGTTCACTGTATTGTCAGCTCAGTGCAAGCCCTGGCAGAAGGGAGGTGCTATGAATGGTCGAGGTGGGAGGGAGAAGATGGGAACCACAGCAGTGCAGATTTAGAGCATGGAACCAACCCCTTCATTGAAAAACTCCTTAATCTGCTTTTGTCTACAACTGAGCTGGTTTTATGAAACCATACGAGTGTGCTCTGATAATTATACTTTGTCCTGCTGGGGTACAGACAGCTGGGAGAAGTGAAAAAGAATCGGCAGCAGAGGAAGCGTCAGGGCCCAAATTGCCACAACTATTGCAACAGTGCATTAACCTGACCTTCTAAGACTGAGGTATTAGAGACCTTCAGTGGAGTTCAGGACAGCTTAGTTTTTCTAACTTCACAGTCATAATGAAAAAGAATCTAGTTTGCACGGCCTCAGCCTTAGACACTCAGATCTTGTCTGTCTTGGACCTTAAGCTGGTTTGGTCAGGTTTTCAGATGGATTTGACAAGATTAGGTGTGCAGCTTATTTCAGAACTTCAAACCACATTGGAATTTAATCCAAGCGGAATTGTTTTTTCCTTAGGGCAGCGAGCAAATGATATTATTCCACGAGTTTGAGATAAGGGTTAATTTATAGCAGCTTCCTAGCAGTGGAACTCAGAGATAACCTGCCTTGTGTTTTGAGGTGGCCAGCGTTATTTAGTTGACTTAATAACTTCGGTAAGTGGAAGAGGATGTTGGTGTTGAGGGATTTTAGGATTTTGTCCCTAAAACAACCGGCTGTACCTGGAGTTCCAGGAGATCCTCGAGTGGTTGCGCTGTGGGGACGCGGCCGCCAGGGGGCGCTGTGCGAGCCCTGGGATTCCCGGTTCCCGCGCCTTGTCCGCACCGCGCTGAGGGGAAGGGAAGGGGCTCGGCGGGAGAAATCCCCTTTTTTAGCCAAATCTGACAGTAATGGCCGTGCACGTTCTGGGCAGTCCTGTTTTAAGGGCTGACTTGCCCTGCACAGCTATGCACAAATCCACAGACACCCTAAAAATTGAGTGGTGGAGTCAGAATTTTCTTGTAAGGCAAGTGCTGTATCTTTACAAGCGATGAAGAACCAGTCTCTCTGACTCAAGTCCTAAAGCCCTTTCCTTTGTCCATCTAAGTGTCTTCAAAAGTGACATCAGAAGAGAAGTTCTTTGGTGCTGTCAGAAAGTCAGTAGAACTGGATGATTTTTTCCTTTTTTCCCTTTCCCCCCCATTCTCATGGAGATTGAATGCCTCAGTCACACTTCAGAGGCTGGGCAGAAGCAGCTCAGCGCAGCATTTTTGACCTAGGGAGAAGCTGGGCTTGTTGGAAGATGGAGAGCACAGATACCAAGTGCAGAGGAAAGGATCATTTTTCCTGTGGCTGTAAACTAGGAAAGTGCAATTTAAAGCAATTGAGGATGTCAACTTTTTGCTTTCCATTGACTGTTAGGACTTGTTGGCTAAAGTGAGGATTTACCATATTTAAAGATATCTTTTGGCTGTTGCACCCTTTGTCAGCCACTTTCCTTGTGACACTTGCCTGTATTTAGCTGTATCTTTCCTAGCTTTTTAAAGGAGTTATAACGCAAGCTTAATTATATACCTTAGTAGTACTCCAGGGAAAGTATCACTATATGTTTGGAAGTATTTAGGTAGTCATAAATCTTATTTATCTCCATCCTCATTGAAATACTTGATAACGTAACAACTCTTTCATTACTCTTAATTACTTGGAGACCTGTCAACTCTAATGTATTGTTTCCCTACTCTCCTGCTGGCTGCTCCATGTTCCTGTTCCATCTTTTGTCTGCCTGCGGCATCCCATGTATTAGATATAAATGTGTGACCTGCTGTCCAGCTGTGCTTGCACTGTGGCCCTTTGAGCAGCAGGGTGCTGTGTGCTGTCACTCTGGCTGCAGGCTCAGTATCTTTTGTAGCTTGAGCATTCCGGGACAGTCGTGTTTGGTGATGTAAGAGAGCTGGAGAGGAAGAGGAGGGGACATGTCTGTTCTGTGACCCTCTGAGCTTTATGCACTGGGCAGTTCCAGGTTGTTTGAAAGATGAAATCGCCCTCTAGGGGGTGGAGAAATTTAAAAGGGTGGGTACCAGTATCTGGAAGAACTTGTATTGTATGAAGGAAAAGGAAGAACTGCTGCTGTTTCTTTATGGAAATGGTTCCTGAGAGGAGCAGGGAGTATAAGATCCCTGTCTGAGCTGGTTCTGATGGGAGTAGCTGGCATTGAAGAGAAGCAGAAACCTCCTGGCATAATTTTGAAATCTACACAGGGAATCAGAACAGCTGTAGGGGAAACAGTGGATTTCAGGATCATCCTCTTGAGAACATTTTTTCCTGTTTTCCCCTGGAAAGGAAGTTTGGTCTCTAGGCTAGCTCAACAGGCCACACAGCTAGAGTTAACCCTTTGATCAAGGGAAATAAAATGAAAATAAACTTGCCCTCACATTTTTATAAACTTGAAATTGAGAGAATTGTATAGTTGCTCTGAGTTTTGGTTTAAGCAGGTCTGTCTGTAATTGTGAGACTACTGAAGGAGAGTGTGCAGCACTGGAAAACTCATAAAGCTTTATCAAATGTGGTGGAATGAAACCAAGACATTAGAGAGATTATTAAAAACCCTACTAAATTAAAAATTTGTGCTATATTTAGGTTCTAATTCTCTAGTTCAAACAGAGGAATAATTTTCTCCTGCATTGTGCTTTCATGGAATTACAAAAGGAGTATCACTTTCTATTAAGTGATACTCAAATTTTTACAAGCTTATGTATTGAAAAATTTACAGGAAAATAACAGTTCATAAGAACACTTGAACTAGCAGAAGACGTTGTGTGTGTGGGGAGCAGTATAAAAGAAATGGAGTCTCTTTGTTGATCCATAGTTTTTTTAAAGCCATGCTTCCATTTCCTAGATGGCAAAATTAACAACTTGGCATGTTTAAGGTCAACAAAACCTTGTTGCAGAAGCAGATAGAGAACCCCAAACTCTTCAATCTGTATGGAATCCTTCTTATCAATGCTGTTGAAGTTTAATTTAAACTGAAATATCCACTGCTGTGCTATTTCAACCCAGGAGCAAACACACAGCCTGGATGACCCTGACCTGGAATGGTCTCATCTGTCTGGGGCATGAGAGTTCTTGAGAATGAGATCAGTGCCAGACTGGCAGTTGGATTAAATTTTTGTAAGTACTTAATATATAAGAATTGCCCATGCCTTTAGTAAATAGGGAGTGAAACTCTCTGCTACTGCCTATTGAAATTGATTTCCTATGCAAGCAGCAAGGAGCTTTTGCCAAAGCCAACACAGGCCCTTCAAACAACCACTCAGCTGGGTCTCAATTTTCCTGTTTGTGTGTTTCTGTTAACAGACTGTGTACTACAGAAAGTAGACCATGCTGCTCCATTAAACAGCCATCTGTTGAATAGCAGGACTGTAGAGTAATAAAATCTATAGTCATTATTTATCTAGTGAGAAATGTACAGAAAATATCCCACGTATGAAATTAAAATTAGTTTCCCAAAACATACTTGGGAATGTAAAGCACAATGAAATGTTGTCCTGGGGAGGTCAGTGTTTTGTTTTTGTCCCTTGGTAATGCTGCTGCTGAAAATCACACCATTGTTTTCAGGATTCCAAGGTCTAACAAGGAGGGATTTTTCTAGTACAAAGCAAGACCAAAAATCTATAGAGAGCAGGAGTTGCTGATGTGTGTTTTGAAGTTTTGCAACAGAGAGAGGATGTAGCAGAATGGAATTCTTGGCTGGGGGAACCTGAGTAGCTCTCCTGAGGGACAGCTATAAAACATGATTCCCTGACTAGATTGAAGCTGGACATGAGAAGCCTGGGTTCAAAGCCAAATTATGCCACAGATCTGTGTTGTTATCTTGTGCAATTTCCATAGTCTTTTAGTGACTGCTGTCTCCCTCCATTCTCATTTCATAGCTGGGTTCACTTGTCTGTTTTGGTGTTTATACCCTACCTGCACTGGAAATCACTTGGATGTGGAAATCTCTCTGTTTTAGCTTTCCTACCACCAGGCTTTGTCAAATACTTTTGAAATAACACAGACAACTGCCAACAGATGAGTTCACGTGAAACCTAATTTGGTTTAGCACTGCTTGGCTGGTTCCCAGGAGCTGCTTTGATACCTTATTTAAATTTTATGTTGTGTTTTGTATCTAGGTTAAACATGCACCTAGAACTGCAAAGACAATATAAATAAATTTTTCAAGTCAAACAATGTTTTCTTTACAGCTGAAGAGGGAGCACAAAGAGTTTCTGTAAAGCTTGACCAGGTCACCTAAAGTTGGTGCAGCCAAAAACAGAGCCATGATCTCCTGCACTCTGACACCAAGGCTGGTTCCTCCTTCTCTTGCTCTCTGTAATGAAAAACCATTTTCAAGGTGGTGTCACATATCTGATGTTTTCAGGCCATGGAGTTCAATGATTATCATTGCTATTTACTTAAAGACTTCTGTACCATTTTCAAAGTAGGATGCCAGCTCTTAGCTCACACTTGCCAAGGGCATTCCAAGAATTACTATTGTGAAGCTTTTCCTTTTACCTGTAGAGCTTAAAGTTATTTATGGAGAATTTGCTTTTACCTTTGGATTTTACAGTTCAGGTGCTTTTGATCTTCACCTTCCCTCTGGATAAGAAATCTTACAAGTTACCTTATGCTTTCCAAGTACTTTCTGTGCTCCTGCTTGTCATGGTTGCACCAAGTCACAGCTTGCTCACTGAAACACAACCCTGTGTTGTACCTGGGTAATTACAGCAATACCATTTCTCATTGAAGCCAGGGAGTGATGTGTGAGGTGCAGATGTGCTGCTGCCATTCACACATGCAATCAGTGTCTCCCTCTGTGGATTGGCAGCACAGCACTTGTGCTCTTGTGAGTGGACAGTGGATACATGTGCAGTTTTAGACACCAGTGCATAGCTAATTTTGAATCTGTGGCATTCACAAAATGCTATTTAACTGAACTTCAGATTGATTTTGTGGCAGCTGTCTGAACTGGCATGATGGCTACAAACTGTGGAAGAAAACTATACAGAGAATTTTAAAAGGGAAACAGATTGAAAAAGCATTCCTTTAGAGACTTCAAACATGAAAAGGGATGCTTTATTATATGGTGATGTGGTGACAGCAGTTACTTGTATTTATCCACAGGATGCCATAGAGTGGTTGGCCATTGGAATGGGCTGCCCAGGGAGGTGGTGGAGTTGCTGTCCCTGGAAGCTTTTAAAAAAAGACTGGATGTGGCACTGAGTGCCATGGTTTAGTTGGTGAGATGGTGTTGGGCCATAGGTTGGACTTGATGATCTCAAAGGTCTTTTCCAACCTCGTTAATTCTGTGATAGGCATGTTCATAGCAGCTGTGGTCTGGTGGGTTCTGTGGTAGCTGAACTCTGCATGTGAAGTTATTTGAGTTCCCAGTAGCCTTGTACAGTGTATGCTCAAGTCTGTAATTACTTCCTGGTAATTACTGAATGTGCCAACAGAGGCTGGTATCAATATTGCACTCTTTGCTTTAAGCTGCCCTTTGAGTACTGGAAACATGTCCCAATATTTAATAATATCTAATGGATCAGAGAGCAGATAAAAGCAGATAAAAATGCCAGTGTATTTTTATAATCCTCTGAAACTCTTACAGCAGCTGAGCAGCATGACACTGTGCATTTTTCGTGTTCTGAGATTAATTTATTGAAGTCATAAGGAAAGAAATACTTTTCCACATACCTTACACTGAAATTTTCATGTCTGCTAGTAAGAGTCTTGAGAACTCTCTAAATTGGTTTTGTTCTCACCATATGAAATTTGAATATTTAATTCCCAAAATAGTCTTGTATCTGTGGGTACTTTTATTAGATCTGATTTCCTTAGCACATTCTAGATCAGGGAACATTGTGTTGTGTCAGTAAATAGACAAAACCTGGTTTCAGGAGGAGAGAGAAAGGTGGGAATAACATGGTATCTGCTACTTCATTTGAAAGGAAAAAGTATTTTGCAGTATCTGTCATATCTTCTGATTATAAAACTGTTTGTATCTGAAAATATCTCCACAGCAGTTTTCATTTAAAAGCACTGCCTGTCATTAATGGATTGACTACTTTATGTGGCTTTTCTGTTCCTTGGTATGATTGGTGTAAGTTCCTTTTTAAAATTTGTTAAACAATAATTAGGAAGTGGCAGTGCTGTGCTGTAATACAGTGCTGTGCAGGACCTGCTGCTACCTAAGCCAGTTCTGTGCATGCTGAAGTCATAGTCCCTGCAAGAAGCAGATGTTTAAGTATAAATAACCTGATTTTTGAAGATTCATTGTACACTGTTACTGTATTTTAAAATCATGTAGTACTTCTGTGGTAGAAGGAAGAATGAGGTAAAAATCGTTGGTGCAAAATAGGCAACTGTGATGAGGTAACCTGTACACTTTACTGCTAGACCAGAAGGAGGGAAGAAGCTGATCAGGATGCTCCAGGTAAGAAATAAAGCTCTCAAATCTTAATGACTGTAATGGTATTGACTGGGTTATCAGCTCAAGGCAGATGTCCTGACATCCACAGAGCAGGAGAGAGAGGATTATTGTGGAGTGTTTGATGGACACAGCAATACAGCTGAATACTGATGTATTCCTTTCTTTTCAAGGTATCTACACTCCAGAACCACTCTGCAATTTCTGGTGGGCTCTTTTATCCACGGGGTTTATGTTTGTGTATCACTTTAGCATCTTGCAGATTCTGGGATTGGTAAGTAAACACAGGTTAATAAATGGATAGTTTGCAAGCACATTTAAAGTAAAAACAATGACTGATTTGTTTCAGTGTCCAGATCTACATGGATAAGGCTACTTGCATGCAAACTGCATGTTCTGACGAGCATTTGTATCTCATACCTTGCAGGTGTTGGTAAAAGATTTCATAGACTGATTATGTACCTGCATAAATCCATTTATTAAATGCACAATGAAATTTGGATCTCTTTGTTTTCTGAAAGCTGCCCTAGTTGTGCTGAGCAAAAGAGTATCACCTAATCATTTTTGATTATTATGGTGATTTCAAAATTACTGTTTTAGGTCTCTGAATCAGTGCAACACAAAAATATCACTAATTCATAAATTTGTTGTCACTTTCTCAGGTTACAGAAGTGAATTTGAACAACATGTTGTGCCCAGCCATCTCAGATCCTTTTTATGGGCCCTGGTATCGAATCTGGGCATCTGGACATCAGACTGTCATGACAATGACTCATGGGAAGCTTGTGATCCTACTGTTCCACAGTGCTGTCCCCATCTACAAATGTAGCGTGGACTTTCTTAGACTCCCAGCTAAGAAAGTAGACTGAAAGGTCTCCTCCCCACAGTTGTACATACAGGAAGCAGAGATACCTATACTGGAAAACAAAGAGGAGGGATGACAAGACAATGGCTTTATACTTCTCCCCACAGTTTATTGCCTCAAAAACACCTCTGTAGTCAAGTGAGGGGTTTTTTTTACCTGCTGTTTCTCACTGCCTATTGCCAATGGCAAAATTAGTGGCCTTATTCTGGGAAAGGTTTGTGTTTTATACATTTTGTACAGATTACAGCAGAATCTTGCCAAGCCACCATTTAAAATTAGGCCAGGACCTGTCCATGTTCCAGCAAAGAGTGGCAGTGCTACCTCGTTTTGACTTATTTTCCATTAAATGTAAGTACACTTATATCATGGGATAGGAAATAATGCTGCATTGCAACACTCCACTGATGTGAACCAACACATGTTGAACCACATGGTCCTGGCTTAGCTCCTAGAACTTGAATGTTCCAAAATGGTTGCAGGAAACGATGCACACTTCATCTCCCAGTTTTAAGTGCACAGCAGTGAGGTTCCACTGTATTTTCTTTAAGCTGGTTGAAAATGTTGGGGAACAATAATGAAAAAAAAACTTACTTCTTTTGCTTGTTTTTAAATCAACTACTAATTCCTAAGCTGCTGTGGATAATATCTAGTGAAGTCCCATCATAACTTGATGCTTTGGAGGTGCTTTTTATTTGGGTGAGTGGAAAAAATCATGTTGAAATAATTTCAAAAGACCGTGTTATGTATAAGCTGTGATAAGATACTGCATCCACTCTTCTGTCCTGACTTTGAACAAAATGTTTTTTCACTTAGGTTAGACTGGAGAAGGAGTGGAGATACAAAGTCCATTGTAAAGATCAGTTTTCTTTTTCTTTGCTCAGTAGGTTATGAAACATTCCTGCTCTGTCTGCACTGATCCTCCATGAGTAGACCAGTTAGAAAAGAAACAAAATGCAACTCTGTTCTCTCCCTACAGCTCTAATATATTCTGTGTACTGATTTTAAAATACAGGTATAAAAAGGAATGTCAAATCAGTGCAGGCCTCTACTGAAAAGAACATGTTCCAGTTCACAAGTGTGAATAAATCTTCCTGTCAACATGTCTTTTGGAGAGCAGGGTGTAGATGGGCAGAATGATAAACAGTGTGTAGCTGTTCAAATTTTACAAGGCTAGAGGAGAAACTACTGGGCAGAAAGATGGGAAGTCCTGAGTGTGTTCTTCCAGAACTGAGTCCAGTACACAGACTGTTGGGTTTGTTGTACAGAAGTTTGTTGCAATTTATAGATTCATTCTGTTATCAAAGCTGTGACTTGTAAGATAAAGCAGAACTGTCATAATTCCTTCAGCTGGATCACCTGAAGGGATGTTCTGAAGTTAGGGTACAGTCATTTATACCTCAGGAGGGAAAAGTAAGAACAAGTGGTTGGGTTCATATTTTTTTTCCCTTAAAAAAGAAAAATTTTCACTGGCGAGGGAACAAGTGGCTACTTCAAATATTTTTACTCCATGTGATTAGAAAAAGTACACCTCAACCAGAAAGATATTGTCCCACATTCTGATTTACAGACTAGTTTCTGGTTTTCTTCCATGCCTTGCTGTGTGTCTCTGTGTATATATACTTATATATATATACATACACACAGAATAACTACACTGTATTCTCACAACTTGAGAACGTGCATCATATACCTGAACTATCCCTCAGGCACATACAGCTGGTGTGAGTTACACAGACTGTATGGCTCCCTGTGTTTTTAATTAGAATTCAACTTGGAAGTTAAACACCTGATAATACAGAGTTCAGTTGTTGTTGGTACACAATGAATTCCACTGCAGACTCTCCTGCTGCCTCCAGGAAGCTGGGGATCTCTTCTGAAGTATTTGTGGAGTGGGGCCTAAAGAAGGAATGTGTTGGCATTGAAGGCCTGACTCCATCCCTGGAAGATCACTGGATGAGCTGCTGAAAGGGTAGAAGTTCTTGCTCTTTGTTTCAGCAGATTGAGTCCTTCATGAAAAAATACAGGACGTTGCTGGGAGATGCTGAGTGCTGGATGTTAAGGCCTGTCCCTTATTAATGTACTTCACCCCCAGTGAAGAGCTGAGTGATTCTTCCCAACCTGGAGCTACTATCAGGTGTATCATGGTTTATTTATTTACTTAAGAATTTGGCAAAATGCCTTAGAATAATTGGTATTACAATAGAATGATTTAGCCAAATTTTGCAAATATTATTTTGCATTATTATTTTCTTACTTACAATTTTTTGGTTTTGAGGGGTTTTTTGGTTGGGTTTTTTTGTTTTTTTTGTTTGGTTTTTTTTTTTTTAATTTTCCTTTTTTTTTTTAAGAATCTTTCCTTTTTTTCCCCTCAGAATATTGTAGTTAGTAGAAACACTTCTATGAGTAGCAGCCTTTTTTTTTTTCCTTTTTTAAACTATAGCATTTCCTATCTATAGTCATATGCTTCAGGGCATTCCAGACAAGTATAAACCAGCTGCTGTTTGCCACCATTCACTGCCTCTGGTCAATTAAAACTGCAGGAGCATTTAAATGAGCTCAGGTGTCTCAGTCAGTGCAGGCTCTTTGCTTGGAATGCGAAATTCGTGAGCTCTTCTGGCTGGTAAAATTCAGTAGCAGGAATGGCAATGGTAAATATAGCAAACCTGAAGGAAATCCCTGGGCAGTTTGGCTGAAGGGATTCCTGGTGCAGTTGTGCTGTGACAGCAGAGCCACTGTGAGTGGTCTCTCCTGCCATCCTTCCACCCTGGTCACAGGTGGCTGGTGGTCACTGTGCTGACTTGTGCTTTTCCCTGTCAGGCTGTTCCTCTTCTCCAGGCTGAGCCTCCCCCAGCTCCTTATCAGACTTGTGCTCCAGACCCTTCAGCAGCTCTGGTGCTTTGCTTTGGACACGCTCCAGAGCCTCAATGTCTTTTCCTGTAGTGACCAACCCAAAAGTCAAATTATTCCCTCCCTTCCCTTGCCCCTTTTTGAAGGCTTTTAAAACTCAGTATTTCATGTTGGGTTCTGGTGAGTCACCACAAGAAACTGCATCCACATAGCTGAGAGAGGCTCCACAGCAGGGAAGGACAGGTCAGAATGGGAGCAGAAAGGGAACAAACTTGTGAAAAAAACGTCACGGAACTTCATGTCCTTCATCCTTTATTCCTCACCTGTCTCTGGTATCTGTTGGGAATGTGCATCACCCAGAGCTTGTTCCATGTGTAGGGTATGGGAAAGAATGGGAAAGCAAAATACTCGATCTCCATAGCAGTTATTTGTTGTTTTCCCTGGCAAAGGCTGATTTTTCTTTTCCCCTAAAGGTTTCTTTTATAGGCGGTTACACTATACAGACGATTTCTTTGGTTGCTTTTATGCTTATTTATGCTGGAAGTGAAAGAGCAAAACTCTAGTGCTGCTCTTGCCAGTGCTGGGATGTTACGCACACAATCCATGTCAAGATGACTTGAAGCTGTTGCCCAGTACGTGGTGATGAGATTTTACAGTGCTGCAGTGCAGCCTAGAATTGAAAGGGTTGTCCTGCTCCTCCTGGGCAAATGTGCCCAAATCCTGTGTCACACACTGACAGTTCTGGCAGCACTGGCAATAGCTGAGGGCAGAACAGGAGTGGGGCTGCACAGCCACACCCTCCATTCCCAGCAGCTGAAAATCTCACCCCAAAGTGGGCTCATTTGCTGTCCACAAACAAGATGGGCACAATCCCAGAAAAATTCCTTGTGCAGTGCTGCTGCCTGGCCTTCACTGAGACACTGGTATGTATCAAGGGGTCTGAACAGAGGCCTCTAATTTTTAGTACTGTAGGCACTTCAAAAGAAATAAGGAGCAAGGAAATTGATTACTCCTGCTGCCAGAGAGTAGCTACATTTCCCTTCAAACATACCCATAAAATAAAGCATTATGAACTGTAATAAACTTGTTTACTGGTGGGTTTGTTTATGTAGCCTTAGAGGAAGCAGCCCTCCAAAGCACAGAAATGAGCCAGTTCCATTTCTGCACCCACTACCCTGTACCACAGCTTTAGCTGTCCAGGGCCCCTGCAGTGCTGTATTTCCAAGGATTCAGACACTGTCTGAGCTGTATCTATTTAACTTCTTCCTATTTAAGCACCAGATAAGAATTTGCATCTTGTTTCTTTTGAAGGGTGAAAAGGAAATTTATACCCATGTGTGTATAAATGAATGAAAACGCAGTCTATGAACATGCACCTGGAGCTGGTTTTGGTTCAGCTTCTTCAGTTCCAAGATGCTGCTTATAAGCAAAGCCTACGTGTGCTTGAGCAGCTGCTGCCTTGCTGAACTTGGGAGACAGGAAAAGTCAGTCCATTTTCAAATCTTGAGGTTAGAGAGTAACCTAATTGAAGATTTCTATTTCTGCCCACAATCGGGGGTTTGATATTTGTGTATATTTGCTATCATTTTGTAAAGCCCAACTGTATTTTTCTTTCAGAAATGGTATTTGAAACTGTTTAATGACTGCTTTTCTGTCCTAAGTCTTGCATCTGAATCAGAAGGATTTGTTTTCTGTGCCTCCATAGCTAATGGAAAATAGAGGTGTGCTGTTTTCTTCAGTGTTGCAATTGTTTCACTCAAGGTGGATTCTTACGAATTAAATTAGTCCTAATAGGTAACAAAGCTCTGAGCAGGCCAAAAGCCAGGAAGAGGGTGGTATGTGTCAGCCTTGGTGGGAGGTGCAAGGTTTCTGCAGACAGGTGAGCTTTGATGTTGTTTTACAGTGACAAGACTCGTAACCAATCTGTTGATTTTTTGTGATCTCGTACTCTTAAGTGATATTGCTGTAAATCTGTCTTGCAGCTGTTGGTGTAACTTAGTCAAAAAGCCAAGCTGTTTTATAAATAATTTTATTTTTTTCAGGGTCAATTTTGTACTTTTTTAAATTATTTCTGCATTTACTGAGTCGTTAACCCAATGCTGCAGAGGACGCAGCAGGCAGAGCAGTGAGCAAACCCTGCTCTCCCCATGTGCCAGGGAGGGGGAGCTGGGCTGGAGCACAAAGGGCCCTTTGGAAACTTGCAGGTCTGGTTACCCCACCCTCTAGTTCAAGCACAGAATGGTTTGGGCAAGGATGGAAGTGGATGGGCTCAACTGCCACATATGCTGTTAGTTCTGAATAATTTGTAAGAGTGTTATAAATTTTGTAAACTTTTTAATGTGCTAAAACCTTGGTTATGAGGTAACATTTACAAATATGGGGTAATTTGTGTACTTGTTTTTGTATTTTGGTCTGATGATGGGGGTTTTTTTGTTGTGCCCTAAGTACAGATCATTGGGCAAATAGTTGTTAAACCTTTGAATTAAACAAATAAATGCATTTTAATGGATACTGGACAGTTTTGTTATCATTCTAATTGTGCCATGCCTAGAGTCTGTCTTAAGACTTTTTATAACTAGGTAAGAAAACCAGAATTGACTTTCCACTTCAATTTGTAACATTAACAGTTAAGAGTCACAGTAGAAGATGGCAGAACACGTAAAGAAGTGTTCAGCTCAAAACTTTGTTCCAAAAGCTGTGCTGGTGGCTGCAGTACTGTACTAGGGCAGCCCCACACCAGAGGTGAAGGCAAAGTAATTTTAATGCATTTCTGGCTGTAATTAACATGATTGCAGTCTAGTTAAATGTATTCTCGTGACCCAGGATAGCTCAAAGCAGCAGGTTATTTTCTTTAATAGGTTCCTGGCAAATACTGTTCCTGGTAAAAGCACCTACTGGATAGGCCTGCCTGTATTATTATTATTATGCATTGTATTGTTTCAGTTTTTCAGGCAGCTGGGGAACAGAATCAATTCTCCAGCTTAATTTCTCTGCAACACCATAAAGGCTCCTATAACAGCTTAAGTACAAATGCAGTGTGAAGTGCTGTGTATGGCAGCCTGAGATGAACCAAGAAAGCAATTTTCCTTTCAGGCACTGCTAATTATTCTCAGCAGTTCTCTATAACTAATTGGAAATCAGCCTTTCATTGTTTAATACCAACAAATATGTAAGAATAAGCAAGTTTCCCCATCTGAAACAGCCTCAATGCTACTCTATTAGTTTGATTTTTACAGCATGATAACTACAGAGCTGGCTAAAGTAGAGAGGAGAGTGGGAAACTCTGAGTAGGAAATCATAACTGGCTCTACATCTCAAAGGCCTGAGGGTTTTAGGTGGGTTTTACACCATTCAGCCTGATGATACCAAAGCTGTGAGATACTAAAACAGTGCTGGAAGCTATTTTCTCAGGCAGGTTTCTCTTTAGAGGTTTTTTTTTTAATCTCCTAAATCAAGGCTTCAGAGCAAGTGGAGTAATGGCTGCATCAGTCTTCAACATCCAAAGGTTACATGGATCCCACTGGTTTGTTTTCAAAGACTTTGCATCTACAGCCAGCAGAGCTATGAATATTGCATTAGTCAAAGGCAAACAAAGCCCTTCTAACACCAGATCTGAGGTTCAGGGAGCTGGAATGCTTTGTCTCAGGAATTACCCTACAGTGGCCTCAGTAGAAAGTATCTCTCAGAGCACCAAGGATTTGGCTCAGGGAACAAAGTTTTCCAACTTGGTTTTGCCATCAGCTGGACTGTGGCTTTGACAGAGTTCCTTTGATCGACACTTTGCCACAATGTTCTGTTGAACAGTCTGGCTCCAAGTGGTGTAGGAGAGGTATTGGTTACACCAGTATAACCCATTCTGCAAGGAAGTTTTGCTTCCAAAGATTGGAACCACTTCCCCCTCTCACAGGAAGGAGCTGCAGCCTGGACAGAATTCCATGTGTGAACTCAGACATAAAAAGTATAAAACTGAACTGGTAATTGATATAAATACTGATCCATATACTCATGTAACTAATATAAATGCTGATTTAACTAGGAGTGTTTAGTGACTCACTTGAGTTAAACTGAAAGCTGTGTGTACCTGTCCCCAGTCTGTTCCTAGAGCACATGTAAGGGAAAGAGTTAATCCCAGGAAAATATTTCAACCACACCACAAGCCTTTAACACCAGGTACAAATGCTTAAATAAAAACACTGACCAAGCCACACAATTAAGCAGAGAAACATAACAAGAAATGGTGATTCTTTTTCCTTATTTTATTGGGTAAATGATTTAAAAGGTAATAACAATAGTGTTAAAACTACTACAATATCTTTCCACAGCCATATCTCACAGACCCACAGATAACCTTCTAGCATTTTTTTTTTCTTTTTCCCCATTTTTCTCTTTTTAAGCCGTACTTATATTAAAATGCCCATTTCAACAGTTTCTTCACACTAATAGCAATTAAATGTGGAAGGAAGGAGGATCTAGTTATAAAGGAAGGGGGTTCAGGTAATCTGTGATATTACTGTAATCAATCAAGTTGCTAAGGAAGGAAGGAAAAGACCGAGGCCTTACAAGCTACTCCAGGTAGCTCTAAGCCCACTGTGTCACCATGGCATTGAAGATAACTCAAGATGCTGGTGAACAATTTAATTTTTTTTTTGTAACATATAAAACACTAAAATAACTTAGAAACTAGATCCAAATATCTTGAAAAGAATCAACTTTGATATACAAAAACAGTCGTAAGTTGTTACAAAAGTTTCAAACAAAAGTTTGTTTTCTCAGTGCGTTTATGTACCAGCACAATTACTGGGTCCAGAGCAAAGAAAGAGGTTTTTCTTTATTTTTTCTTTAACAGTAATAAAAAATGAGGAAAACATATCTTTGTATATAAAGAATCATTGCTGGTCTTAAGAATAAATGTAACCAGAAACCCTTAAATCTGAGAGGCACACTTTGGGTTTCTCTTTTTTTTTTTTCTTTTTTAACATTTTTTTTAACATAAAAGGAAAGTCACCAGTTTATTTCAATGGAGGAGATATTCAGACTCCCCAAATAAACTTAATTCAATTAACATCACTAGCAAAAATCAGTTAGAAACTGTACAAAAATAAAAAAGTTAACACATCTAATCCTGCAGGGATTTTGTAAGGACTGGAAGGCAGGCTTTAGGAGCAGCATTTGGGCATGGCTGGAGGCTTCTTTGGTTCGATCTAACACACATAAGAGATGTAACCTACTCCAGACAACAATTTTAAAAACCCGCACGTTTGAGGACAAGCAGAGGTGTGTATACAAACAGCAGGTGTGCCAGGGGCTGTGCCCCCTCCTTGCAGAGTGTCTCTGAGGTCAGGACCGGGCTGTGCCCTCCCTGCAGGGATGGTGGGCAGGGCAGGGCAGCAGCGGGAAGGACACTTGAAGCATCATTAAGTAACAGCTTCATGTCGAGTCTGTGGTTTGGTTGTCTAACTCACTTTACAGGACAGGGTTTTTAGGAACATTAAGCAAGAGAATGAAAAAAGTCCCCACCAATCTCTTTAATGGAATAAGGCAAACTGAGTAGTGCTTATAAAAAAAAATCAGCATTTCAACTTAACAGTGAAAATAAGCTACTTGGTTGTACCTTAACTTCTATAAAGTACTCCAAAGAAAAACAAATAAATGTGTAGCTAACCCCAACAATACAACTAAAAGGTATTTAAACGAAACTACAAGGGAATGACATTTGTGAGAGCAATTGTTGATCAGCTTTAAGCAAACAGACCTATTCTGTGCCAGTGCATGTCACAGTGAGCTGCACATTTGGTACAAAGAAACCCACAATTACACAGAAACAATCTGCAGCAATTCAGCACTGTGTGCTGAGGAGGTAGGTGCCCTAGAAACACTGTAGGTAGACTGATTATTCCAATCTTCAAGAAAAATATAATACAATCTGATTGACCACAGACTCTGTAACAGTTTTTTAGTTAGCGATACAAAACTCTGGTCCAGAAGGGTCAAAAAGCACACCTTTACAGTTTGTATAATACCCTTTAACTATATTTGTAAGCAACAGCTACTAAGAGATAGACAAAAATGCATTGTGCATTATGCTGTATACAAAAAGGAGACAAAACTATCCTTTTCTCCCCCAAGCCATGGTGGGAAGTATTGCTGACCTTGTCCTTAAAAACCTGCAGGATTGTTTATTCATCAGTATATCATTATTACACTGGTAAGAAATTCTGTATAACATCTGCATATATCGAAGATTTTTTAAAAAATCTGATATGATTTTAGATCCGCATGACCAGTCACGTGACCTTCTTGAGGTTGATTAGCACCTTTCAATACATATATATTTTTATATATAATAGATCTTTTTAAAAAACTTCTAACAATGAGCCCGTGCAGAAGCACGAGCGAGCTGTAACGAGATGACAAATAAAGATGGGGTTGGATGTTTTTTGCAGCAGAATGATTCAGTTTGTGCTCAGGTTCCCTATAAGGGCAAGGAAAAAAACCAACGCAACTCTATCAGGTAGCCACTTGTTCACATTTCCACTTGAAGACTAATTTATCTAAAAGTGTTCCCCAAGTAGAAACAAGACAACAGTATCATCCAAAATAGCCTCTGTATAAACATCTACTCATTTTTGCAGCTTCTGGCTGGCATCTCTTGGCTCCTGAAATTTCAGGCCCTCCACTTAATTTATAAATTAAGGCATCGCAACTGAAAATGGTAATATTTGGACATAAATGCTGTGGATGAAGGAATACCAAAGACCTTCTACAAGAACCTCCATAGAAATTAAGTGGCAGAGCTAACCTCACATAAGGGATGAGCATAATTTATCCTTATCTGGTTTTGAAACCCTATTGAAACATTTTTAGTTAGTTCAATTTTTCTTTTAAACAACTGAATTTTAATGGATTTTATCTATTTGAGTTTTATATATCTATATAGACACAAACATTTATTATTCAAAATAATTGGAATTTCTGCTTACTGTGGTTTACTCACGCATCTTAGGAAGGTCTTTTCTGTAACAGACGGCCTGTGCTGTCCCTAGAACACACACTGAGCTGCAACAGGCAGCAGTGGGAGTTCTGCAGGCACAGGAAGAAGGAGTGAGCTCCTGCCATCGACTGGGCTTGCAAATACAGCACACATACCTTTTACTAAATCCTATTTTTACAGCAGGAAAAAGTTCCAATCGATTTTCTTTCTTCTACTGTGTGGAGGGGTATCAGAACTACTACACAGTACTTACAGCTCTCAAGCACTATTCCTGCAATAGATAAAAACATGTAACATTATGGTATCCTTGTACTGGCTCTCTCACAACAGTCTTTTTTTCTTTTCTTAAACAAGTTAACTTGATCAAACTATTCATGACTTGAAAAAAACAAGTTCAAGAGCAGATGAAAGAACAAAATGGGGATTTCTCTTTCCCAAAATAAGTTGGCTGTAAAAACAAATCTCACCTTAAAGAAAGAAAAATGTCCAAAACCCTGATGCCAGAACAGCCTCAACAGGGTTTGTTAGAACATCTGAGTATTTGCTATATGTTTGCTACGAATTTTATATGTAAGTATATACTTATGGTATAGTCAAAGGCACTAAAATCTAAAACCATTTTCTTCCTAATAGGACATCTGCTACTCACCAACCTGTTTTTAGAAAACAAATGTACTCCTAATTTGAATCATCAGAAAGGCATTGCCTCATTACAAATGCATTATAATGACAAGTCTTGACAGGGCTGGGTTGCCCATGATTCCCAGCACAGAATGGGAGACAAAGGGATCTGGGAGCCTGCTGGATTATGTCATGCCCTATCAATTAGGCCACTTGATTCTGAAAATGCTGCCATGTTAACATCACCTCTCGTTGTACACGTAATCACTTCTCTTCATCCCAAAAAGCATTCTGTGTGTCAGCCTTGACGTTCTGGCTGTATGTGCTGGATCTGAAGATCATGTATATAGCTACATGGAACCTTTACTGTCAGGGTGAGATATTGTACACACATTATTAAAAATGTTATGAAAATGCAATTCATTGTCTACTTTAATACCTGAATCTGATATGTTTCATTCCCTGTCACACCTATTAATGCAAAAGCCATGAATGCCTTTTTGCTAAGCAAAGCATCCCTAACTGCAATCCTTAAACTCTTCCTTCCATCCACAGTTACAGAAAGCCTTGATTGATATAATTCAATGTTAATGAAGTAGAAATTGAAATTTTCATAAAAAACCCAAGGGTATATGCTGCAAAAAAATCTGCAGTGAATCAATAATAAAAAAGTATGGGATCCTTGTAGTAACGTTAAGTTTTCCCTCCCGTTGCCATGATGAGCTGAACCAACTAAGAAGCCTCAACATGGCAACGGAAACTATCATCATAAAATGGTACAGTAATAGAGATAGCTAGACCAAGAAGGGGCAGGGTCTCCTGGGAAGAGGTCTGCAGAGAGGTCCAGTGACTGGTCATGTGGCTCAGTGTCAGGAATAATGGTTGTATGGTGGAAGGGGGTGCCCAATACCATTTTGGAAGTGATGATGCTGACGATGGGCAAGGTACTCTGTGTAGCTCATCGTCATCTTCTCACTGCGGTACCTAGAAAAGAGCAACAAAGTCAATTCAAGAACTGTTACCAGGGAGCTGCAAGTAGCACTAGAAATGGTGCACTGTTGGTTTGTTAGTGGTAGCAGCTCTGTACTTCTCATGCTGGGAGTAAGACTGACTTCAGCTGCACAAGGGTGGGGAGGGAACTGCCACAGATGTCAGGGTCATTCCTGAATCACATGGCAAATCACAACATAAGTGCTTATGAAAAGCATTTTATGCAAACGGAATGGTTAAAAGTGGTTGCCTACTATGTTGCTTGAAGTAGAGGGAATACAAACACGTGATGATTTAGTGAGAATGTCCTCTATCTTCTAAAACACCTGGGAGAAAAACTGTAAACATGCACTACAGATTTTTGGGCTGTTTTTAAACAATCAGTATTAACTATCTGCCAAATTGTGCTTTTCAAATAATCCCAGCTACACTAAATGTTGTTACATTCTTTTTACACTAGATTCATGAAGTATCTCCAGTTGGATGGGGCCCATAAGGATCATAGCATCCAACTCCCTGCTCCTCACAGGACTACCTAAAACTAAACCATATGGCTAAAAGTGGTGTTCAGACACTGCTCGGCCTCTGGCAGGCTTGCTGCCATGACTGCTTCCCTGTAGAGCCTGTTCCAGTGCCCAACTCTCTCAATGAAGAATATTTTCCTAACGTCCAGTCTGAACCTCCCCCGATGCAGCTTCATTCCCTTTCCTCGTGTTCTATCACTGGTCACCTGAAAAACAGCAGCTCCCCTGTACCACCTGCCCCAAGGAAACTGCAGACTGCAATGAGGTCTTTGAGGCTTCTCCAAGCTGAACAAAACAAGCGAGCTCAGGCTGCTCCTCAAGTTTGGCCCTTGAGGCCTTTCACCATCTTGGTCACCCTCCTGTGGACAGACCCTATAGATTGATGTCCTTCTTACAGACAGGCACCAAAACCAACTTTACCAGGCACTGAAATGAGACCAACAGGCCTGTACTAACCAGGGTCTTCCTTCTTCTTAAAAACAGAACAACATTTGCAGACTTCCACTCAACTGGGACCTCTCCCAATTCCCAAGACAGTTAAAAAATAATGGAAAGAGATCACACAAGAACGTTGGCCAGCTCTATATAACTGAAAGCATAAAAGTTATTAAAATGAGATTCTTAAACAGATGGTCTAATGCTGGGAAGCAGTTACTGTTTTAATACTACTGTCTCTAATCTGTCAGCAGAAGCTGAGGTTTTCAGAGAATAAAAGGGACAGTCAAAAAGTAGTTTTGAACATTACAAAATTATGTTTTGCTCATTCCATTTATCAGGCCACTGACTTTGGTAGCAGATTTATTGTTGTGAACTTAAATACACTAAATACACATGTTTTTTGGTGGGTTTTTTTGTGGGTGGGGGTGAGTTTTGGAGTGTGTTTTTTATTTTGTTCCCCCAGCTGTTGCTCCAAACAAAATCAGGTAGTAGGAAGAAAACCACAGAACCATATAGAATTTTTGTTTCTTGGAAAAATATACTCCTTATTTACTGAAGTGTACAGAAATTGTCATTTGAGAGCTACAGCAGTGTTCCTCCTGCCCTCAGCTATCTCCAGATACTCTTTCTGAACAAAAGATAACAAGGTTTGCAGCTGAAATAAATGAAAAAGAGATTGGGGTTCTACATTTGGAAATGTAGCTGGCTTCTGTAAATCCTTCCTCTCTAAATTTAACCTTCAGAATACCATGTTCTCCTTACTCAGAGCTCCTCCACAGTAATTAGGTTCTTACAAGAATCCAGAATTCTGAACGGTCACTGAGGCACAAAATCTTTATCTCTACAGAGAGTACAAATGATCAAAAATTCCTTATGAAATAAAAGTTGAAAAATTCCTATTTCTCCACACATGAAACTAGAGTTCAGGAGTCATTTCACACTGCAGACTTATACAAACAAATAGCTTTAGAGCCATTCTTACAGACATTCAATCCTCCACCCTTCACCATGTAGCTACAACATTATGGGCAGAGTATCTGCTGCTAATTCCAAAATAGTTTGGCTCCCACATAATAAGAAGTCCTCTAGACTGCATTTTATTAAATTAGCAAAATCAAACTAAACTAATATGAAACAAAATAGTAAATTCTTGCTTGTCCTCACTCCTGAGAATGCCTTGACATAGTTTCACTGGTACACTGGCTGTCAAAGCAGAACATGGGTTGCATGTCTCACACCTCGAGATTAAGGAAACCTGTACGGGGTTTCCTCCCTCCACAAGGGATAAAAAAGACCCAAAGCTGTCTTGAGAATCCAGTGGATTAAGGGGTACTGAGAGGCCTCCATGACGTACAGCAGCAGCCCCAGCACACACCATCTGCCCAAATACAGCCTGCCAAGGGCAAGTAATCCCTGTTAACCACAGCCCTGAACACCCACTACAGCCAAGGAACACACTGGGAAAAGCCAGAGCTAAAACACAGCTGAGAATGTGCAGAGTTGAACGAAATATGCAGGTACCCTGATATATGTGTGGTGGTATTGAACAGCTGCCATTTATTTCTTGCTTAGTACCACTAATCCCTGTGCAAGGCACAGAGATTCTCCAAAGATCACATTGCTCTTGTGAAAACAAAGAAATCATTACTGATATATACAGGAAAGGTTACTGTTCCCATCTGCAATGAGCACTTACCAGGAATGAGCACTCACAGCATTACAACAACAGGATTTGTGTGTGGCATCCCTGGTGCATACCTGGTTAGCTTTATTGTTTTCCTGAATTCATTAGTAATCGGAGCTTTGTAGCCTCCTTTCCTCAATAAGGAATCTATGGTTTGAATGTGGTCCCATCCTGTTGAATTTTACAGTAGCAAAAATTAGTGAGAAATCCAGCAATAAGAACAGATGTTGCAAAAACACAGAACAGTGTGTGGTGCTGTTGGGAACAGAAGCTCTGATGTTTGGTATTAACCAGAATGTTCTTCCCTACTTAAGAACAGCTAAAGGAAAAAAACCACATAGGATTTCTTTACCCACACATTTCACTCTAAAAAGAACATACCTTTTTAATATAAGATTTTATAGTTGAAATATCCTAAAAGTGAACCCATTCTACCCAGGTGTCCTAGACTAGGGGTAAGATATAAAATTTTACTTTTTCCAAATTGTCAGGGTATGATCACATATCATTGTCACATTATACACTGTGAATGGCTATGGCAGTATGAAAAATTAAATTTCTTTATAAAGTAAAATTTGAAAGAATTATTAGTTGAACATGTGCAGAGAGCTCCAGGGATCAGAATTTCTTCATAAGTATCACTTAAATTTACAGCAATATGCCTAATTTTAGAACTACTATATATCAGGTTATAGGTGTCTGGGTAAGAGAGGTGATGGATTAGAAATGCAGATTCACTACTGTTCTCAATAAAATATTTATGCTATTCAAAACTCCTATTTGTTGATTTTTAAAAAGCCTAATATTTTAAGTAGCTGTTAGACATGTTATTTCCAAAAAATGCAATTAATTAGTCACACTGTTACATTAAAAAACTCAAAAAAACGCAGTAGTTTCAAGTACATAGAAAATACAAATGGGAAGTTTTGGAGACTTTAAAGAATCTGATTGCAATGCATGGTCTACTAAAATTATTTAGAAATTTAAACACATCCCTTCCTCTCCATCCAATTCCTGAACTTAAAAAAACCCCTTGTAACAACTCTAGACTTTTAAGCAATTATTTGGAAACAAAATTACCAATTAAAGATGATCTTCAGTAAAAGTATCAGCCAAACCTTTTTTAGACAAACAAATCTAAAAAGGTAAAAAAACCCCAAACTGAAAAGCAGCAATGCAAAATGCAAAAGATTGAGACAGACCAGACACACTATCAACTTTGGAAGAAAAACCTAGTGAGTACTCAGTCAGCTGCTTGGCCCAAAAGATTGTCCAAAAGATGATTATTTAACAAAATCTACTTGTTTTTGAAATTCACAAATTTAGAAGTCTGTGCCTCTATTAAAAGGGATTTTAGCAACATTATTTTGGACTTTCATATTGAAAAGAATTCCCTTCCATCCACCAAAAACTCTGGGAAGTTGGTGTTTGTAAAAGGAATTAAGTACTAGCAGAAAGTACCCAACTGAAAAACAACTTCATCACTGGGAATTTAGGAATAAATCAACAGTTAGGATAATTCCCCAGGCATCCCACTGCTTAGCAGAGCTTCTGCCTGTCCCTAATATTGCAGCCTAACAAGTGCACAAAAATGGGCAGCTTTTAACAATTGTTAGCCTGGCTGACAGCACTGTACACCACCCCTCCACATTTTGTTTTCCTACAGCTACCCTGCCTTTATGACTGGCTTAAAAAACAGCTGCAGTTTACTGAATCCCTGTAGAGGACAGACATAGGTATGTAATTGGCATTTTATATAAGAGTCTTCTTACAATTAAGTATTGCTCCATCATCTGACATCAGTGCAAGGTCAAATATTGCATTTCAGATTTGTAAGTATGTTTAAATTCTTCACCAGATCATATGAAATAAAGTGCAACAATGACCTTGCTCCTTGGCAACCTCCGGTAAGTAGGTGGCCGTGCGCTTTGATCCTTTCTCGTTGATGAATTCTATTCTAATGCCATGGACACCCACCTGCAAGAAAGCAGCAGCTTGTTAGTACATTACCAGAAAAAAGGCACAACAGATTTCTAACGTGCTAAAATCCCAAACATGAACTTTTCAGTGGTTAATACCATTTTTGCAGAGTTTAGGAGGTGGCACTGCAGTGGGTATGATCACCTTACAGCCATGTAAGCTCGGCAGTGGCACAGGGATGTTCCTCCACTCCACACCATGGAGCTTCATTCCTGGGCTGCAGGAAATCCAGCTGAGGTGCAAAAGTCCTTCTGTCTCCAAGTTTACTGTCTCCTCTGACACTGTCAGCAATGCTGTGCCAATAAAATCACCTGTTCACCAGCTATAATCTGCAGGCAACCAGAGAGCTGGCATATCTAATGAGGCTTCAATTAAGAGCATTAATTTTTTTCAAAGCAAAAACTGAACAATCAAAGATTTGTCACACTATAAACTCCTGTCTGGAACCTTCACAATTTCTGCTAATGTATGACAAGGAAAACGAAAGTACTCAGCCTCAAACTCCTACTTCTGTGCTACTAAGTATTGTAACATGACAAAATGCCAGCATGGAAACCAAGATTAGTTACATCCAGCTCCATGGTATTAGTAAAGTCGAAAAACAAAACAAAAAAAAGCAAGCACTGGGCACTTTTCCAGGGCATTGTTTAAGCTCCCCTGTTTCCAAGGTACTGATTCTGTGGAGAGTACCTGTGCTGGGATCAGGCACGCCATAAAAGATATTCCATTGCCAGAAAGTTTTCAGTTGCTTTTGAATTCTGTGCGTAAACACAAAGCATTAGTAGATGGCTATTTTTATTTTCATGCCCACATAATCAAGATGTTATTTCCATTTAAATCCAAAGTTCCCAACATTGTATGTGAAAATGAACAGTCAGTGCTTTAAAGGGCATCATGTTGTTTGGGGTGACACTTCCTTGTGGACACAAAACTAATTGAAAAATATTTTTCCAGCGACAACTTACTTTACTCTAATTGCATGGCAATCAAAAAACAAATCAGAAGCATTTACAAAGCTCTACCACTTCTTCAATTACCATATTTGCTTATATTAAGACTTTATTTTTTAGTATTTTCATTCTTTGCATACAATACAAGCATCGAGAAATGGGAGGAAGAGTCTCTTCTGGCTGGCCATGGCCTCAACAATATTCCCCATGAATCCAACATTGCTTATAAATAAGAAAAATGAAACTTTGCAGTGAATTGAATTTGTTAGTTTCAAATTTTAACACAGTATTTCATTGGCAAACCCTCCTAAACCCCACCTTTCATGACATGGATATATAATCACTAGAGAGATCAATCTGTATACTCAGAAGATGTAATTACAAAGCCAAAGGGCCTCAAAGTAAAATGAAACAGTGATAGAAGCTGAAATGAGCCTACTGAGTTTACTGCAAAACCACTAAGTTTGCAGCTGATGATTCTATTACTCTCTCTATTCAGTTCCTTAAGCACCAAGATTAAATATTTCCAGGTTGTACACACCTTCAAATCCTGCAGAATATGAGATTCTAAATGCTACACAAGGGTTTTGCATAACAGTGACCCCACAGTATTCACAAGCAACCAACCAGGAGCACTAGTGATGTATTAAGTATGATGCAAGAGTCAAACTGCATCACTGCTCTGGATGTTTCCCATTAACCATTTTAATTGACAGCCCATGTCTGTAGAAAAAAATAGATGTACAGTTGAACGAACAAGGCAACACAACTGCACTCACAATTCCTCTGGTTGGGAGAATTCCATAGCATTCTGTGGAGCATGAATTCCTACTGTGTAGCTGATCAGGACTCTCAGTCCAGTACAAATGGCTTTTCATTGTTCCAGTTAAATCAAAACCAGGCTTGAGTTAAATAAATGGAAGCCACACACAAGGAAAATGAGAATGATCCACACCAAGACTGGCATGGGCACAGTTTGGAATTTATTCTGAATTCCAGAGACTAGTGCTCCCACACTGATGATAACTTCCATGAGATTTCCCAAAACATCCCTGTCCCGGACAGGAGGCAAGGGCTGGCTGGATCTGTGTTTGGAAGGCATTGACTGTAACTGCCCTGCCTCCCAGGACAAACACACACCTTCATACCTATGTGTCTGCTTCTCTAAAAATACTGATACACTACATGCAACATTCTGTAGAACAACATCTGTCTGTGCAGTTCAGAAAAACAAACCAATCTTCTGCAGATGGAGTTCCACTGTCTCGTCTACTACCATTTATTAGGGAAATTACTACCTACAGGTATCCTCCAAAGCTGCAAAATGACCAAACAATTGCTGTTTCAGCCTCCCACGTGGATAGGATTCTATTTAAATTGTTGCTACTGGGAGAGCAAAGAAAAGATAAGGAGAAAGACTTAGGCAAAAAACAATCTCCTCCAATAGCAATATTTCTGTGGGGTTTGAGAGCATGAAATACTGTATCCTATATATACAGTACTTGTAAATACAAACTTTCCGGCCCACTGTGTCAGTGGCCACAGGCTACCTAAAATTAGATACTGTGACAATATCAATTAAAGCTCATAGACTAAAACTAAACCTAAGGATTGCCTTAACTTATATTTTTAATGTTATTTCTGAAGTGACTTTAACAGAACTTCAGGCTTTGTTGTTTATTTAACTCGTTGTATATCAAACTCATTGATACACATTAGATTTTAATGAATTCTTTATTTACATACACCTTGGGATGGGAGAAAACAGGCACATGCCACATGTATTGTTTCGCCAAGTGCCTCTGGAACTTGCTAAATTACTGCCCACAATACTTTTCCCTATCTGTATCTGAGAAAAAACTGCTCCAAAACCAACTCTGAAACCAAAGTTCAAGTAACTCTCCTGTTAGACTGTTCTGTCCAAAAGTTCCAAATACAGTTCACTAATATGTTCCCCCGGACTGCCTCTCCAACCACCCCAAGAGGAAGAAAGAATATTCTCATTAGATTCTTCATGGGGAATTTGGATAAGCACCTTAACATCAGACTTTGTTGAAATTTAAGCTTCTAGTCCACTGTGGAGTAAATCATCATCCAATAATCATTCTGTTCAGCTTCATCTACTACACTGAAATCTCTAAGAGATTTGCACACTACTATCACTAATTAGTTTAATTGTGAAACAGTTGTTCAAAAATACATTAAGGCAGGTAACAAAGAGCCTGTTACAAAGAATCCACATGGAATGTTCCAGAGCTGGAGCAGTGTGGAGTCCCTTGGTGTCAGAAACAAGCATGTGCCTGTTCCTTATGTCCACTCAGTGTCTGTGTTCTCCTCCACAGCAGACCCTGCACAGTCTGTGCCAACACGTGCCGGTGGCACCGCAACACCCCGCGCTGGGTTACAGCCAATCCTTCCACTGACTTGGGCTTTGTCAGCTCCATTTCTGAAGAGCACCAACCTATAAACATTTTCTAACAAAAAGCTGGCCTAGAACTTGCACACCATTCCTTATGAATGGTGTAACAGTAACTTTCCCCTCTATTTACCTTACTAACACAGTGGAAATAGCTGTACACAAACGTGTCTGGAAATGGTACACTTCAGATTAAGTGACTATTGCTACTTTCTAGAAGCTAATACCACTTTTTATTAGTTAAATTTTACAGCTTTTTAGCTCCACTTCTTCCCGATCATCTCTAGTAGTGTCTAAATAACAATGGAGGCAAAAGACTCCTCAGAAGGTATGACTCAAGGTTTGTTCTCTATTTCACAGCAAGCAGAATCATTTATTTACACACATGGAATCACTGAGTATAGTCCAAAGAGAGTAAAATATTGAGATCAAGACTCTTTCTTCTCTAAGGAACAGAAGCCGTGAGAGCTGCTGGTGTTGCTGCACTTGCAGGCAGGAAAGAATTGCCACAACTCTTAAATGTACCTACTTTGTCAACACTGAAAAGCCACCTTTCAGTAGACATTATTGGCTACAAGTATTTAAGCTAATCTTTAAACCAATGCACACAGGCTAAAGGCCTTTTGTATTAACACAGCATGTACAATTCTGCAGATTTTTCTTTACTGAAGAACAGTAATTTCAGGGCAAAGACCTCTTTCAAGGTATTTTAAGGAAGAGCCACTGGTTAATTGTAGTTATTTATTACCCCACTGGAATTACAGGAAAGATTTCCAAAAAGTTTTTTTATTATAATTACATACCATTCCAGTGCTTTAGGATCTTTCAATAAAAATGAGAAGAGGGTCTGAATTAGCAAGGGAGACTTTACTGTCTAGCAACACTCTCCCTACCCCAGATTCTTAATTAAATTAGTGAAATAAAAAAGTCTAAAGGGAGTAAGTAGAGGTATGTTGCTTTTGTCCTTTGTATCTCTAGAAAAAAGGCAGCAGGGGACGAATTACACCATTTGCTATTGTAACACACCCTGCAGCTGTACCCTCCCAAGGAGGCAGGGCCAGCAACAAGAAGGCTGGAACTTCACATGATCCCACCTTATACATGCTATTCCTGGGATCTGAATCCCCTCAAAGGCCCTTCCCAGAATGGGCTTATTTGCCAAAATTGCAGACTGACAGCTTCACAAACCAAACAGAAGTTCTTTCTAAAGGCCCCAAAGTCATAATACTTCACAGGAATCTATTCAGACTCTTCTACATTCCTCTTTCTGGGGAGCTGCCAATTACACATGTAGTTCCCAGTGCAACATGAGATACAAGTGTATCTGCAGTAACAACCAACAGCAAAACTGGAAATATCCTAAGGCAGGAATTCGAATTTCTGCAGGAAAGAAAAGACCTGGTGGAAGGACAGAACAAAGATGAGCATGAGAAGAATGGGAATATGGATAAAGCTGAGCTTATGAGGGGAAGGAATTACTGCTATCAATAGCAAATGTGTTTAAAAATAATTGGTCTTTACAGTTCATCTCATAAGTAGTCCTTTGCTGTCTGATCTTTAATAAAAGAGCAGTACCATCATAAAAAACCCCAACCCTTATCTCTGAGTTTTTCATGTTGTCCATTTCTCTGAGGTGGAAAGGCTGTGCAACTCCACCCCAGCAGCAACTGGACCCCAGCGATACCTGAGGGGTTTGTGGAGCAGAAATGAAGATGTAGTTCCTCCACTCCCAGAGCTCCTTTCAAAGCCCTACATCTGTTCAGCTACTGAAGTGCACTGCAATTCAAAGTCCCATATAAGTCAGAATGCTAAATTATATTTTAGGAAGCATCCTCGTAAAAAAGCAGTTCTTTAAGGGTGTGTACTTTCTCCAAATTGCTTTTACAAAAGGTGAAAATGGCAGCAATTTGAAAAATCATGTGGGAGCTCATAGCATTGAATTTACACATCTCCTGTTTACCTGATGGAAGTTTTTGCTGGAAAAGGATCTCGCATCATTATTTGCAACTGAAATATTCATTTATTTAGTTTGGGAAGGTCATTCATTCATCAGAAAAAAGATGATCTACCACTCTGCTTCAGGACACTGGAGACACTCCTGAGCTGTGTCTTCAGATGACCTTGTCTCCAAATCCCCAGAGCACTGTGAGTTGTCTGAATTGGCAATTTTGATATATTGTGACCTCTGTCAGCAAAGTGCTGAAGTGGCTCCCACAAGATCACTAGTAGCACACCTACAGATACAGGGTCTCCCAACCAGGCGGGTGTTTTTCAGGATGATCTCAGCATTACAGGAGATGAAAGATGCAGAATCTCTCTTTACATCATACTCTATACATCCTGAAATGTCCTTCTGCCATTAATATTGCAGAACTGCAGCTCTCCTAAAAGCAGCATGCTTGACATGAGCCATCTCACTCACAGGCACACACAGCAATGAATTGTTCTTTTAAGGACTAGCAATTCTATTTTTTTTCCTCATATTCATACATTGTTTCCTTTCTGCATGGAAACCTACTCTGTGACCATTTCTGAGACTCCCAGGAATTCGCTAGACGTTTTAAAAACCTATAATTAAAAAACCTTCAATGAAATAGGAGACCACAACTAAGCAAATGGACACAAGGACTACTGTATTTTTGACCCCTCCATTCTTCCCTCAGTAAGTCTGGGCTTTCCAGTAAGAATTGTGAAAATCCATAAATTCAATCAGAACCCAGCAAGACTAGAGTTCTGCATTAAGTTTGACTACATCATTAAAGTCTCACAGACTTTGCAGCAAAATACAGAAAGGACATAGAAAGTAGAAGCCTCCTTTGTTTCATACAGTATTAGTTATGAATCAGCAGCCTCCCAAAGAACAAAGTTAAAACCAATCTTCCCAAGGGAGAGCAGATTTTTGAACTCAGGCTTTGGTTTCAGCTTTTCTATAAGGATGAATATTTGGGTCATCTTAGAAGTTCATTATTGAGACAATGAAACAGCATCTAATAAAATTTATAGGCTACCACATGCACGGAGATCTAAATGTTATTTCATAAATTCATAATGCTGAGGTTTCTGTTGGATACCTCTTTCTGAGACAGCAGGGCCTCTTACCATTCTAACAACAAATGCAGTTTCTATTCAATACATAGTTTTATGTGTAAATACAACAGAAAGCATCTTTTTCTTTTAACAAAGTCTAAATATTTAGCAGGGCTGTGTTATTATGAAAGGGAAATACTGTAGGCTTGTGTGGTGTCTCTGGCATTGTAACATCTGCTATCGTGGGACAATTTCTAATTTTTTTTTATGTCCACTTAAATATAGACTCAAAGAGTAACAGAACATGATGACCGAGAGGAGAAGTTCATCTTATGTCTAGTAGCTTGTTTTTGGAAGTGTCTAATACCAAATAATTTGTGAAAAAAGCAGAATAATACAGACTAACACTTCTGTCAGTACACTTTGTCATCACATACGTCAGCATATGCTTCCTAATCTCTTTTATGCTGCTGTTCTCAGAGAATGCATGCAGGTTTCCTAGAACCTGGCAATTAAAATAGATTCAGCTCCATGCGTAAGCGGCAAAGAAAACTGAGTAATGATTTACTTGGCCTCACTGTATAAAGGCTTTGTGGGGTCTGTGCAGGCCACGCACTCTGAAAGCAAATAAAGTTTTGGAAAAGATAAATGCCTTGCTCCTCTAAGCTAAATAAGGCAGCTTGTTCTGGGGTTGCTGTTTTGTTCAGTGCTTGTTTCCAGAAGCATAGATCAGACTATTAACTTTCCTACTGGAACATGACCTTTCCAGAGCCCATGGACTGATGCACCATGTTTCTGTGTGTGCTATGGACCTCAGGGCACCCTCGCTCAGGCAGCACCTTGCCTGGAGTCTTAGACATCAAGACAACTGTGCAGACAACTCTGAGCGCCTAAGTGGGCAAACCCACAACTTTATTCCACTTTCGTGGCTCAGAGTTAATGTGATTTCTATCAAAAAGTATCTTTTGAATCTATGCACAAAACCATGTGCACAGAGTCCAAAACAGTGACGGCTACACTAATATATGCAGATCATTTAAACAGTGTGACTTTGGCTAGAGATGTTCATGGTATCAAAGTGATTTTCTTAAAAGATACCTGACATTCTTACCTCCCAATCCATGTAGTCACATACATCTTCAAAGTTAGTGAGTAGAGACACTGAGCAGAAAAGCCGTGGCAGCTCATCCCTCGTCATGGGGGGAAAGCGACTATCTTTAAGGGCACTGTTGAAGACAAAACAGAATTTCAAAGGATTTTTTTTCTTTAAATTTCAAGGATCTAATCAATCATCTGAAGAGTATAAAGGACTAAAAAAAAAAATCCTGATGAAATGATGACCAGTTTGATAATCCAGCCATCAGTGTAACACACTGATCAACATTCCCCATTTATTTGTTTCTGTTCTTGGTCAGCCAGTCAGGTGGTGTTCTGAGGGCCATTCCTTCCTGAGCTGGTTTTGCTACTGTGACAATCTCTTTAATAAAGCACCAGAAAGCTTTTGGAAAAAGTTACAAAAGCAATAGCTCTTCCACTTGCAACTTGTAAATCCCTTTCAAAAATTACTCTACAACACAAAGTGGAAAGGGAAGTTTTATAGTCTGCAGTGATCAAACACTTAATACAGTAATCAAATTGTAGAACTTAATTACTCGGTGACAAAAATCCAAACAGAACATTCTCTAAAAAATAATATTCATGCTTACTAACAAAGGTGAATATAAAAAGATAAAACATCCAAGGGCTCTACAGACCTGTAAAACTACAGGACTTGAGGAGGTTCTGTAAAGCAGATGTCATGATTAGTACCAAGGAAGCTGGAAACAGCTAATCCACATGGCTGATGTACCATTCTACAGACAAACACACCTACTGGGGTAAAATTCCACACCAAGAGGAGCTACCTGTGCACAGTCCAGCACACTTGGAAACACAAAGCAGTTAACAGACAGCAAGCAGTACCATGAGTGAGAACATTTGTAAAAACCTACTTGCTAAGTTTGGTTAAGAACCAGTTAAATTGGCAAAGGGAAGGTTAAAGTGAGTATGGCATCTCAATCTTTCATTCTCTTAAGCTTTGAAGTGTGATGTGAATACAAACATGCTCATCTCCAACAAAAACAGTGACCTGCTAACTGAGCTTTTTGATGAGTGAAGACAATTTAAGAGACTTATTAAAGTACTACCAAACTTCACTGTTTCACCTAATATTCAGATCACTCTGGATTGTTTTACTTGGCCTATAGCCAGTGGTTGCCATTAGCTGATATAATTACAGCCATGGCCTCAGAATATGGCTCAAGTCTCTGCATCAGAAACCACCGTTCTGTATAAACAGCAATATAACTTTATTAAAGCAGACCAAACGATGACACAGGAGAAAAAAACCAACATGTAAAGTTTAACTAAAGGCAATCATCATGTGTATAACCAGAAATAGCTTTCCATCAAGAATTAATACCATACGCTGAAGACTTAAAATAGAACCTATATTTTTCTGGGTCATGGAGAAGGCACGCTTTTTACTGCAGATATGCTACAATTACAAAACAGAACATAGTATTAAAATTTAGACTAGAAGCCCTTCTCCAAGCTTTGGTATTTTTACATTACATAATAGGTAAAAAAATTTAATTTCCATTATGAAGACATATTAATTATATAATAACAGTGGGCTTATGCTACTCATTATTTAAAAGTAATTTTAGGCAACCCCAGGTGAAGTTGCCATAGATGTGAGCCATGATGTTGGGATAGTAAGTAACTAGCCAAGACAAATTCTGTTGACATTTACCTAATATAGACAGGCCTACACCACTAAAGAGATTGAAAGCATAATGCCTGTGACATTTAACTAATGACTTCTACTGAAGATGTATCAAAAGGCAGTAATTCTCCAAGATTTTGTTGATGGGATTTGCAAAGCTAGCTTTGTAACTGCTGGAACCAGGCAGAGTTAATATCCTCTGCTCTCTGGTGCTCAGAGCAACATCAGAGATAATTCCTATAGCCACAGCATAACAGCAACATCCGAAAATACCAACAGCTAATTCAGCTTTCATATACCTCCATGTAGGGGGGGAATGAAAATATATATGTAAAGGAAGGAAATGCAGAACACAGGAAGAGCTCAAACCAGAAGTCTATCTAGACCAGTATTAAGTAATAACCAACAGCAGTTAGCAAAACAAATGAATTTAAGAACGTGGTCATGATAAACATCCAGAGGTACCTTTCTGGAACACTCTCCAGGAATCCATCTGTTTATAGCTTAGGCATTTTGAGTCAGAAATGGTATCTGCACTCAAAAGCTCTTCTTGGGTTTATTTAATAAGTGTACATATGTGTGCTTTTAACATTTTACCCCCTTTTACTAAAAAATTATGTTCAGAAACTCTAATCAACTTCAAATCCATTGCTACAAGTTTGCTTATATGCAGATGTCTCATTTCCCTGAGATCTGCTGCACTTCTCTCATAAAGACAATCTCTTTTGAACACTCAGTATACTGAGAAGCACTCAGACAGACAACCATCATTTCAAACAACAAATCTCATTATCGTAGGAAACAACTGTATATGTAGATATTGCAAATATTTGTTTAAATCTGTTTTTCATAATTTATGCAACAATCTTACCATGCAAATATCCCATATTGTAAGAATTTACAACCTTTAAAAAACTTTTTTCTCCCCACAACCTCACACTAAGAATTTATCTTTGAATTTTAATTACTAAGGCTGCCAAAATCCACTATGAATTTCAACTTTTTGAAGCAAAGATTGTCTGCTGTGGGTGTAAACCTGATGGCCACAACGTTAGCAGAAGTCTCAGGCAAATTCCCATTCACTGAAGAACTGCTGCACTGGCATTACTAGATGATAAACCATCTGTAATTGAACATTCTTCAAGCTGTGCAGAAATAAACCTCATCCCATGTGTAAGCCACATCTCAGCTAGTCCACTAAAATTCTGAGCTAATAATTTGAAACAAAATTAGAGAAATTATGACCAATTTAAATATTAATAAAATACTGAGATATGAAACCTTCATGTGAACACAGTGGGACCAGAAAGGCACAAAAAGACACAAAAGCCTAAGGCACATACACCAAACCAAGGGGTTCAGTTCTAATGGAAGCAGCACCATGTGGTGAATTTGCAAGCCCAGCTGGCCTATTCCATTCTTCAATAATATGACAACTGCCAAATACCTTGTTTTCACATAACCACCTCAGAATAACTAAAATATTGTTTATCAAATGATAGAGCCATTTCAAGTATATCTAGTTCCTGCTGAACTATTCCTCCTTTCCCCATCTCCAGATCTCACATCACAATTTTTTTTTGGTCTTCAAAACAGCTTTCTCTCTGTTACAAAAGTAAAACCAAATTATACCTGAAGAAATTTGTGTTGACAAATAATCAGAAACTGGAACTGGCTAACGACACATGAAATACTGTCTGCTAACAAAATATATCAAATGAAAATGTTATCAGGTGCCAGTTTATAAGAACTACCTAAAAACTTAACAACCCTTCCCTAATGAGTTTGGGTGTCACTTTATAAACTGAGAGCTGTTTAAGTGTTCTGTATTACAGTCAGAGTATCAGCCATCTTCTCAGTCATTCTTTTATTACTACCACAGTTTGAACTCTACAGTAAGTTCCAGGTATGTTTTGAAAACCTAGGAGCAGACCAGCTTTGCATCATCCCTTCACAGATTAACTGCTTTCAGTTTTGCCTTTTTTTCAGTGCTTGGTTAGCAGGAGACATACAGCATTAGAGATGCTTCCCTTCAGAATTCAGCCATTGTCCTTGAGCTTAAACTTCTTTGTGGGTAGTGAATAAATCACCATCTATGACTGTTCTGGTGGTGCCAGTGGAACAAGTGGCTGGTGCCCAGACCAGTTCCTCAGGGGCAGCTGTCCATGTTGTACAAACCTGAGCTCTCAGTGCTTCCCACACTCACA
>WEIV01001395.1:4716-19458 GCA_013390005.1 Calyptomena viridis
TAAAAAAAATTCTTAAAAAACTGCACATCAGATTCTGTATAGGGGAGAGATTAAGAAATGCATTGTAGTGGATGACATTTGACATAGTTTTCCTGAATAAGTTTACTGATTCCAAATAGAGATTCCAAAAGTTTTCTAACTAGAACTATTCTAACAAAAAAAAAAGAAAATCTAAATAATGATATTTGATTTCATATTTTCTGGGATTTTTTTATTTATAAAAGTAATTTAAAGAGGTAAAAATCAGAACACTGAAAAATATGAAGATAATGTTTTGAACAGAAAAAACGGTTCATTTTGATGCCAAAAAACAAAAACATCCTAGTCTCTTCCTGTAAGATGTTGTTTTTTGTCTAGCTGCATCCCTGGGATGATGATTTATTGTTGGTTTTTTACACTTAGAGTGTAGAATAGCTGCCAGATATTAGTGGTGATGATAGCAGTCATCGTACCTACCATTTTATTTCATTTGTACTAGGTAGAGAACAGTTTTTTTAAAAATATCTGTCACAGGCTGAAGTGCAACGCACTAAACATACCTTAGAAATTATCTAAGCAAATGATCCCAATGGTCCATGTATTCACTTTTTCTTGAGCAGGATTGTCTTCTCTGTGCAGAATCCATACTACAGTTCTTTTTCCATGAAGCCTGTATTTATGATGAAGGGAAGAGAAACATATTTATCTGCTTTTTGGTTTTTATCACTTAGTCTATGTCATCCGGAGCAGCTGAAGCTCAAGTGTGCATCTATTATTTTCTGCTTCCAGCTAGATTCAGAATCTCTCCTCAGTCAAACAATATAATTGGCTTTAGTGACTGGAAACAACAAATTGTTTGCAGGTATTCCTTTATCCCTTTCCAAAAAAATCTCCTCCTGTCTTCAGGAATTAATATTATGGGGCCAGGGAACTGGAAGAAAATATTGCTCACTGAGGAAAATTGGTAATAAAATAAAATAGAATAGAATATAATCTGTCATATAAAGAAGGATAGACAAATACACATCAAGACTTATACTTTTCTCTAGATGTACTTGGCACTTAAGAGATATGAAAAAATACTGTCAGTGAAGCACCATTGGCAAAAATGGGAGGAAAAGTCCTCTGAGGGTAGTATACAGAAGGGTATTTTGTCCTAGGTAGGAATTTTCCCACGGGAGAACTTGGGTTCTGCTTGAAGTGATGCTGCTCATTTTGCTGAAATGGAAGAGTTTGCTGTCTTTAAGATTTAGCGAAGTGGGTGTCTTCTCACAGGTAGCAAGCAATAAGACTAGGAAATTACCTCAAGTTGTGAAAGGGGAGATTTAGATTGGATATTAGGAAAAATTTATTCACCTAAAATGTTGCCAAGCCAGGCTTGAACAGGTTGCTCAGGGAAGTAGTTGAGTCACCATCCCTGGTGATATTTAAAAGACNTTTAAAAATATCTGTCACAGGCTGAAGTGCAACGCACTAAACATACCTTAGAAATTATCTAAGCAAATGATCCCAATGGTCCATGTATTCACTTTTTCTTGAGCAGGATTGTCTTCTCTGTGCAGAATCCATACTACAGTTCTTTTTCCATGAAGCCTGTATTTATGATGAAGGGAAGAGAAACATATTTATCTGCTTTTTGGTTTTTATCACTTAGTCTATGTCATCCGGAGCAGCTGAAGCTCAAGTGTGCATCTATTATTTTCTGCTTCCAGCTAGATTCAGAATCTCTCCTCAGTCAAACAATATAATTGGCTTTAGTGACTGGAAACAACAAATTGTTTGCAGGTATTCCTTTATCCCTTTCCAAAAAAATCTCCTCCTGTCTTCAGGAATTAATATTATGGGGCCAGGGAACTGGAAGAAAATATTGCTCACTGAGGAAAATTGGTAATAAAATAAAATAGAATAGAATATAATCTGTCATATAAAGAAGGATAGACAAATACACATCAAGACTTATACTTTTCTCTAGATGTACTTGGCACTTAAGAGATATGAAAAAATACTGTCAGTGAAGCACCATTGGCAAAAATGGGAGGAAAAGTCCTCTGAGGGTAGTATACAGAAGGGTATTTTGTCCTAGGTAGGAATTTTCCCACGGGAGAACTTGGGTTCTGCTTGAAGTGATGCTGCTCATTTTGCTGAAATGGAAGAGTTTGCTGTCTTTAAGATTTAGCGAAGTGGGTGTCTTCTCACAGGTAGCAAGCAATAAGACTAGGAAATTACCTCAAGTTGTGAAAGGGGAGATTTAGATTGGATATTAGGAAAAATTTATTCACCTAAAATGTTGCCAAGCCAGGCTTGAACAGGTTGCTCAGGGAAGTAGTTGCGTCACCATCCCTGGTGATATTTAAAAGACTTGTAGATGTGGCACTCAGGGATGTGGTTCAGTGGTGTACTTTGAAGTACTAGGTTAAATTTTGGAGTTGATGATCTTAAAGGTCTTTTTCAGGCTAAATGATTCAATGATTTCTGTGCCAGTGCTACGGTCAAGTACAGTCAATATTAAAGCAAAACTCATTCATTCAAACTACTGACATAATGATGGTTAAAATTGAGTACATCACATGAAGAGCCACCTCCTTTATTGAGGGGCAGAGTATCTGGCATGCACATAAATAATGCTAGGCAAGTGGGACACCTAAGGTTATGTGGAGATTCCTACCATGCAAAGTAACTTCTCTAGTGATGCTTAACATCGATCTCAAAACCACTTTGTCAATTCAGACATCTGCATGTGAGTCTTTTTCCAAAGAGGTGAACAGGAGTGAGGGCCTGAAAGACAGACTAAACTAGGGAGATTGAACTAATTTATCTCAATTGTTAAAAGTGGTTTTTCAGAAATGCCTTCTTCTGAGGGTGCTGTCCTTCATTCACCTAAAATCTTTCTGAACTGCTGTTTATACGTGACTAGTATTACAGAAATTAGTACCTTGGCACTCCTGAGTTGCTGAGCTGTTCTGGTTTTATTGATATGGACCATAGAAATCTAAAGGAGAATGCAAACAGGTTCTGAATCTTGGCATAAGAAGGCAGCTGATTCCTCAACAAACATAGATTGGTGTTTGATGTAAAGTGTTTCACATGTTTGGAGGTGCAGCAGGGCACATTCATGATGACTGCTGCAGGAGTGTAACATACATACAGTTCAGAGGTTCAAACTGTAAATAGTTCAAGATTCTTTTTTTTAATGGAGTAAAATGGGTGTCTCCAATGAGATGATCAGAGCCCTTATGTTAGATGTCTGAAATACCTCATGTAAACAGTTCCTGAATCAACTAATCTCACTTCCTGTAAACAAAAGACTATGTCATTCTTTTCTCAGAAAATGGATTAAAGAGGACATTTACTACAGTGCCTAGTATAATTGCAAAGGCTTCTAATCGTTGGGCCAGTTATGTCTCTATCTGAATCACTTCTCTTCCCCATTATGCCTTCCCCATATTCCACTGTCAGATACCTGTGCGTACACTATGATAAGTGGCTTCTCAGTGTTTTTTCAGTGATGAGTAGATAGGAGGCTCAAGAAGCTGAAGTCAAAAAGCTTGTCTTTTTAGAACCTCAGTTATTCTATGGTCTTGACATTTCTTCTTCCTTCTTGAGACATAGCTGAGCTGGGCATTGTTCCATTAGTGGTTTTATGGATGCTGGATTATGTAGTACAGCAACAACAAATTCCTTAGTTTATACTTGATTTTCATCTCTACATGTATTAAGACCACATTAACCCTTCCTATTGCAGCAGTGTGTGGGTTTAACCAGCATGATGTCATTCTGTGCTGTTTTCCATGACTATCTCCCATACTGGCTAGATTTGTGTGTTTCCCACTGTTCTGTTTTAGTACACTTAAACACAGTGGGATTTGGGGCTGTTACCTTTGAACTTCATGTTGCAGTAAACTGTAGATTACAGTAACTTCAGGTTACAGTAAATTGTCCTTGGGGTTTTTTAGAATTCAGAAGTTGTGTGATCTGCCAACTCTACCACAGTATGTTTTAGCTTGTATTGAGACCTTCTAAAAGTAAAATATTAAACAACAAAAAACTAACTCCTAATGTGAAATGCACATATCAACCCTTTTCTTTGCTGTCTTCTGCAGTAAGCTCAGAAATGTGTCAGAGTTAGCTTTTAATCCATTTTCGTGTACTTTATTAATTCCAGGTAATTTATGCTGTTGTTTAATTACATTGCCATAGGGTACAAAATCAGAAACCTTGAAAAGAGTCCAAGTATGTTAAATCAAGGCAAATTATATAAGGTATAGGACCCATAATCTTTACATGTGTATGAGGTGTTTGGCATAATACTTTGTTAAAGCATGATACCTGGCACAATATATTGTTAGCCTGTAAATCTTTATAGATGTAGACTAAATTTATTTATGCGCTTATTTATGCCTGAGACTAACATCTGGTTTACCAGGTTATTTTTTCAAGTACTAAAAACAGGTTGGTCATTTGCCAATTGTAAGGAATTTCCTCAGTTTTTCAGGAGTTAACTGAAGGTTAGTATTTTTTTAGGTCTTCTAATATGAGGTAGGACTGAAAAATAGGAGAAATTAATTTAGGCTGAGAAGGAGGAGTTTTCAGAAGCAAATCCATTAGGCAAGATGATGCAGATTGATGTGCCAGCAGTGTTTGCATAATAGATCTGCTTCTGCTTCACTACATCAGACTTCACTGGTAGTACCAGGGTAGTCCAGTTGCTGAGTGAAGTCAGTTGATAAAGAAGGAGCAACTGGTTTATACTAAAATTCAGCAGAGCACAAAGGAGATTTATGAAGTAAAGCCCTTAAAATAGTTCTGACTCCTTAGTTGAGAACATGTATCCATTTTGTTAATGCAATCTATATTTCAGGAGCACTTCAAGTTTCTTTTTGACATGAAGCTCCTGTATTGCATAATCTGTAAGTCAGCCTTTTTCCTCTCTCTTTTTCTCTCAGAGACTCCCATTTCTTGCTGGTATTCAATAACCTGTCCTCACCTCTGAGCTATATTACAGCAATAAGTTGCTGAGAGTGATGAAGCCAAGGGTTGTTAGGTGGCCCTACATAGTTACACATGTGTGTATTTTTATTCCTACCAAAGCAGAATATTGTTTTTCACCCAGTATTATCACCGTGAAAGAAGCTGAAGAGGATGACTAGCATACATGATAAATGCCACTCTCTCACTTGCAGTGTTAAAAAGTACATTGATGCTAGATATTTACTGAACATTCATTACTGATATATAATATCAGAAGAATATGGAAATAAAACAGGGGAAAGGAGAAAATTAAACTACCAAATAACATTGCTTAAGGTTTTCCTGTTCCTCTCAGCTCTTCTTTTCCTAGAAATGCTATGGATCTCTGTACTAATTTTACCACAACTTGGTTTTGCAGAATTGAGCCTATGACAGATAGGAGCAGATGTAAAAATGTTGGAAAGTTTCATGCTTTCTAGAAAAATCACTGCATTTTAGAATTTAGGAAGGTGAGGCTGTTTTTAGAGAATTCCAGTTTCGAAAAGGATGATGATGAGTAGTAACCTGTGATAGTTAATATTATGCAGACAAACCTGATAGATGTCATTAATAAAATACATCTCTGAGAACTTCATGTAGGTTTAGCGTTTTCTGAGGTTTTTTTGTTGTTGTTGTTACAACATAAAAATCTGTTAATAAGTAACATTGTAAATATTACTAGTTTAGGATAATTTGATGGGAGCATTATTCTGTTCCATATATTTGGCAAGTAGAAAGCAAATTTTTTTATATAATTTTGAGAAATTAAAAACAAGCTCCTGGAAAGCTTTATGCTAGAATCATTGTGCTTAATAAAATCTGAAGAATGAAACAGAGTAAACATATGTTGCTTACATTTTTAGTTGACTCTGAATGAGACATCACTATAAGTGCGTTGAACGATACCATGGAAATTCAAAATAATCTGGAGGGTAATGGACAGTTCTAAATGGGTTTTAAATTTAGATAAACATTACATAATGCATTCCAGGCACATGGCATTACATATAAGCAATGCTGCTGCAGAATGGGAGTTAATGCTGTTTAAGCTCTTCAACCCTCACTACTCCTCCTTCAAGTCATTTTTCATATATAAGTAGATAAAAATCTGATCATAATATTGCTGAAAGGGAGATTGCTTGTAAAGAGCCTCGGGCTCTGTGCTTGTAATTTTTGAGTGTAATTAAGATGGTGTATCCATGTTTACGTACCAAACCAAACAGAGAAAAGAAAGTTATTGGTAGTGATACCAGTTGTCCCACAGTTTAGAAAGCTTAGGCTTCTTTCAGAATCAGACCCTGATCTGAGTCTGAATAGAGTTTCTCACAATACCAAAGTTACTCAGTTAGCCATGGTCCTCCAGCCCTCGCTCACTGAGACTGGTAGATACAGGGACTCCACATGCTGCCACCTGGTACCAAGACTCTGCATGAGCTACAGCTACAGATTCCTCTTTAATGTAAGTACAGTTTGATTCCTTACACACATAACACTTAATTTTGCCCCTGTCTTGGTTGCATTTACCAACACTGTGAACTCATTAGTGAAGTGGTAGATTGTCTCTCTAATGTCCTTCTAAGTATGGATTGGTTTTGGTAAATACTTTAATTTTTATATTGATTTGAAAGGTTCCAAGTGTGTATTTGAGAGATCATGTAGAATATTAATGGTAGAATGATACTTTCAAATAGAAACACACAGTAAAACACACAGTAATTCAAAAGTTAGTAGTGTGTATTAGGTAATACAGTTGCTGAGAATGAATTTTTACAACAAACTGCCTGTTCACTTAAAACGAAAAATCATTAAAGTCCCTTTGCTATGGATTAGAACCTGAATGCAGTCTTGCAAAGCAAGTCACTCGGTTTTTCCTGTACTGTTCTGCAATCTGTGCATTGCTGCCTGCTTTCCTGCATAATTTCTGGTTTGCTGCTGAAACTTCAGATCAGTCCTCCCTGGAAAATGTGTGGAACAGCATGAAAAGCCTACTGCAGCCTTTTCCTGGCTGGGAGAGAGGAGACTGTTTTTTGAGTTTTGCTTTCAAAAGTTCGGATAAAGATCTATTTTTGTGGCAAAAGATGCAGAGTTCTCTGGGGAAAAAAGTAACTCTCAAGTAGAAGGTGGTTGTTCAGATGTGGGTCATTTTGACATTATATGTAATAGACTTAAATTTCCATGAATAATTGCTGATGACAAACAAAACTTCAAGACATTACAGTGACAAAATTACTTCAGAATTGTAAGGTAAGGAAGGCTTTCCCAAACTGTTTGAAGCATAAATGGATTCTATTTCTGCTTTGATAGTTCTACTTTATAAACACAGTCATTCAAAACTAACATATTTCTCCATAGTTTCTGGTAATAACAGCCTGATAGTGTGAGGGTCCAGTGCAAGGCTGAATAAAACAAGTACCAAAAAAATGTAGTGTCAAGCAGCAGTAATTGTAAGCAAGTAAACTGGAAAGCATACAGACAAATCAAATGTGGAAGTCAGAATAGAAAAAACTCAGGAAATTAAATGGCACCAGAAAAATTATTTGATTTTGTCACTTAAAAGCAAATGCGCAGGAAGGAGGAAAAAATATCTGAAGATGCAGTTGCAAATTGAGATGATAAAGTACACATTGCTGAAGTTAGTCAGTAAAGCATCCAAATGCCAAGGCGATAAGTAGCAAGCAATGCAAATAATGAAGAGCCTGCATTCACAGCAAAGCACATTTCTGCTGCACAAAGCTGCTGTTCTGTGAAGGAGGATCCTCTCTGCTGCTTTCTCGTGTTCTTTTCACTTTTGCCATTTTTCGCCGACGATGCTTGTTGAAGAGGCTGTCGGGAAAGTGTCTCGGCACTGCCGTGTGCCCGCACTCCTGTCCGGCTGGTTGAAGGCCTGCTCTGGATCAGAGACACTGTCCTTTGCCTTCCTGCCGTGCCCGGTGAGTTCTCTCCGTGCCGTCTCTCGGCGACAGCGCAGCTCCGGGGCTGCGCTCCGGTGTGTGGCTGGGACGTGCCTTGGCAGTGTCCGCCTCTGCTCTGCTCTGCTCTGCTCTGCTCTGCTGGAGCTCCTGACTGCGAGTACAGCTGGGGCAGAATAGCAGGAAGTGCGGGTTGAGAAAAAGGAGGTGTGAGATACGGCAGCCAAGGAAAGCCGTGCTCATCTGCCTTCTGTTCCCGTGGCTTCATCCTGTTGCGCCTTGCTTTGCCCAGCTTCGTGCAACAAAGTTACACGAGGTTTTTATTCGTGTCACCATTTAATTCCTTAACTAATTCATACTGTACATTTGAATAGGATGTGTGATTTGCTTCTTTGATATAATAATAAAGAAAATTCACAGTCATCAGTAAATAAATGTATTATCCTGACAGAATGTTTTCCTGCTGCTGGTCATTAGTATATTAGCTTTTAAAATGTCTGTTGTAGCAGTAGCAATAGTATTAGATTATTTTTTTATGGGAGTAGTCTGGTTGTTTTTTCATCACAAAAAGATGACCACTGTCTAGTTTATCTATGTGCAGACTACATTATTGTCTCACAAAACAAATGTCCCACTGCTAGGATTGCTTCATTAAGTTTATGCTACATAGACATAATTATGCAGGAGCTAAGAATAGCTCATCTAATTGAAAATAATGATTATAGGGAAAGAACGGGATAGTTGTTACTAAGCAAGCACATACCATGCACCATTCATGAACTGCACGGAACACATACGGGATTATACGGTGTGTTTGTTTCTATTAACTCTTTCTTTCCCCCATCCTGAGTACAAATTGAAGGTGTTATATCTTATTTGCTCGTCATCTTTTTTTCCCACAGACCTACAGGGACCTGCAAGAAGGCAGCATAAGCTGATATTTATCCAGTAAATTATGACAAGCTAAGCTTTGAAATAACATTCAACATTTATCCCCACACACATTTTAGGGAGAATGTAACTTAAACCAGTCTTCTCCAGGCACCACAGACAAAACTGTCTGTGTGGTTTTTTTATGACTGTTTTTACTAGTACTCTACGGGATTAAACATTCTTTTAGAAATGCAAAGTCTGCCATACTGTTAATCTCTTAATGCTCATTCTGGTTAATGCTAACATTTAGTTCCTGCTTTGTCTAAAACACACAGAACTCTTCTTTATTCCTTGCAAATAAAAGTGAATTTTTATGGTGAAGTTGTTGGAAGTTTTAATTTATTTGATTGCTGTTGATTATTATCACCTAGGCACATGAAATAAAAGTAGGTGCTACTGTTATCCTCTTAACTAATTATTTACTTACTTCAATGTCAGTTTTCTACTAGAATGCTACAAGGAAAGGAATGAGATCATGAAATTTAATATATCTGGTTTAGAAATGTTATTAATATCTTTAGAGTCTCAAAAAATTCTGCCGGTTTGCCATGTCTAGCTTCCCCTCTGTTTTAATGAACCATTTCATAGCTCTAGGCTATGTGCTAATGCTGTAGAGGCACAGAGAGATCACTGCCATCAGGAATTTCTAAACAGATGACTGTTTGAAAAATGAAGTGGTGATGGAAGGTAGGACAAACAGTGATGTAAACCTGCAGTAACACAGCTGTCAATTTACACAGAATCTGAGGCCTTTGCACAAGCTGTTAAGGCTTTTTAGGAAACGAGGAAAAAAGTGGAAGCAGAAGGTAGATTAATTTACCAGAGTATTCCAAACTATTGTCTTCAGAAAATTTGTCTCTTCAGAATGCTTTTGGATTTGAAATTCACTGAGTTACAAGAATTTAAAACTGTTTATAAACTGTTGTTTATACAAATGCCTGTTGAAATGTCAAGCACATTTTCTGTGCTATTCCTTTCAAACATGGTCTGCTGTGGAAGATATTTCCAGTTTTTTTGGTCAACGTACCTGAATTTTGCCCTTCAAAAATTTTTACATGGCACCCAACATTGAGCAGTAAGTTTGAAATGTTAGAAAGGTAGTACCGTTTGAACATCATGTATCCTGGTCTCACAGAAACCTGTTTGGGAAACAGTGTGATGGCCTAGTCTGACCTTCTGTACACTTCTGTACACATTCTGATAATGTGTGAATAAATACTAACCCCAGGTTTTAGTCAGATACTATTTATTTTTTCTGTTTAGAAATTTGAATTATAAGCTTGGGCTGTAAATTGTGTTCCTGCAAGTAAATGTGATTTCAGGATGAGCAGACTGAAGAGCTGAGAGAAATAGTGGTTTGATTCTGAAATAGTTGGCTGATTTGCAGTTACTCACAAGTGGGCATGTGGTGGTTTTTAGTGGCCAAACAAACTTGTGAAACCTTTTAGTCTTTCCTCTCCTCTGTTCGTTTGCAGGGAGGGGAGTGGGAGAGTGTGACTGTGTGTGTGAGTCCTTGGCATTTAGCCAGGGTCAAACCACTACAGGGCATAAGAACACAATATATATGATAGTGTATGGTAGCTGAGATCCTTTCCTCTCACATTTTTGGTGCAACTGATGAAAGACTCCTCTCTATATAAACTGTCTTCTACTTTGTACAGAACTGCACATGCAAGAGCTAAAGCTGATGCTGCGGATCAGGCTGCTCAGGCTGCTCGCCAGGAATGTGATATTGCAAGAGCAGTTGCCAGAGAACTTTCACCAAATTTCTACCAACCAGGTAATTGTAGATTGGGTTCTTTTTGTGGCTAATTTTTTTATTGAAGTGAAAAGATTTTGTGTTAAAGTGTTGATTTCATTTTTGAATGTTATCATTTATACAGAAATAATAGTCATATGTAAGTCATGGAAAGTGTACATTACTCAATTTTATTTTCAGTTTTTAATCATTTGGTGACTATAGCTTTGTATGAAAACAGTTGTGTGTTGAAAAGTCAGTATCAAACATATAACTTTGCCTTGAATTAATAGTTTATTCAGGACAGTGTCAAATACAGACTTCAGAGGACATAGATCAACAGAAATTAGAGTTAATTCCAAAATGTGTTTACTAGTGGAAAGATCCTTAGCTTTTTTACTGTCCAGTGGAATTCTTGACAGTCTTGGTTAGCTAAAGTCTCAATTTGGTGAATGCTTTACTGTTAGACACACATAATCTGAAAGGGAATCTTTCTCTGTTATATCTGTGGTGCTCTGTGAAACGTTGGTCCCATATTCAAGATACAATAGAATTAAGTCTGTCTCACTTCTATCAGCATTGCAACCCATTTTAATCTGTCAGGTGGTTTGGAAAGTTGCTATATAAAGAAGCAAAGTTGGTTTTGCTTTGTTTTTCTACTGTCTTTCCATGAGGCTAATATTTTTGTGTACTGCTCTTTAGCTTAAAATTGGATAGATAAAATGGAACTCCATTTGCCAGTTTAATGTCTTTGCCTGTCTGCCCTTTCTTTCACCTGTCAAACTGAGTTGAGTCATATCTTGTTATGACTTTTCAAGGACCTGCCTGCACTCGTATGTTAATATGAATTATAGCTCTGAGATTCATTTTCACTTACTGTCATCTTCTGCTCATCCTTGTTTCAGACATAAACCTGTTTATTCTTAAATGTACCCACATAGTGAATGCAGGCTATAATAACATGACCCACAAAACAACAACAACATTTTCTAAAGATGCACCTATTTCCTTCAATTTTTAGTTCAAATGACCCCCATATATAACTTGTTAGTAAATTTTTACTGCCAGTTAAAGAATACTTGTTTTTTATTTTATTCCTAAGTATTTGGTTGTGGAGACCAAATGTGTTTTGAGGTTGGGGGGTTGGGGCACTCTTTTTGTTCATTTGGTGTGTAAGTCAAAAGTTGGTCACCTGATTAGAATCTCCATTCTCCTTACCAGTCTTTCAAGCTTTCTTTGTACACATCCTGATGTAATTCATCTTTCTTAAACATGGCAGTCCAGAACTGCAGGCAAAGCTCAACAGAACTATTTCCAGTAATAAGACTTTACCAGCTTTAAAGCAGTACGAATATGTACATTTCACTGTTGAAAATTACCTCAATACCACCTCTCCTGTGGACTTATTAGTCGCCCATACTTACTTCTGTGATAATTAAACCTTTTCCTTTTTTCCTCAATTCATTTTTCCACCAGCTGAAGAAATCCAAATTTATAGCAGCAGGTCTCTAGCCAGTCATAAGTTAAGAAGTCATAAGCTTAGCCATGCAGAGAATTGAAGCATTTGGAAAGAAAGTATTTGAAAGCTGCCAAACTTGTGCAATAAAGAAATGGCTGGTGTATTCAAGTGAAAATGCAAACATCTCACAGTGTGAAATTTGACACCAAGAAATTGCCCAGATCAAGAATTTCTCAGATGTCTTTTTTCAGTTCCCGTCACAGGAAATGAAGTAGTATTGCTGACAAATTGGCTGAGATTTAGGGAGAGACAGTGTGGGGTCTTATTTTCCTCTCATTTGAAACTTTTATTCCAGTTACAGAAGAGTTTGTATCACTTCTCCAAATGCAGCTGGATATGTGATGTAACACATCACACAGTGATGTAACAAAGCATTTCTTAAAAGTTTACTTACTTGGTTCTTTGTATGGAAACATCTCTCAGTTAGCTAGCTACCTATCAAAAGATAAATACCACTTCTGGAATCTACATTTTGTATTTCCTAATTATTTTCTAGATGGCCAAATACAGCATGTTGGTACGTATTTGGAAAAAAAATTGCTATTCCCATTGCTTAAGTAACTTTAAGATGCCAAAATTTTAACTAAATTTCAATTATCTCAAATAAGCTTCAGCAGACCACTGGGTTCGTACATCATTGTGATAATTTCAAATACCATCATGTCTAAAATGTTTTGCAGACTCAGTGTACATGATGCCTTTTTCAGATACAATTTTTCGGCGTGGTACTAGTTAACCCTGAAACTCAGTTGTCCACACACTTGTTTGTTTACCAAGTGTCTTGCCAAGAGTTACTGGACAGTGTTATCATTAGCATTTGTCATGTATGGTAATAAAATAGATAAATATTTTTATTTACATTCACTCACACAAACAGCAGTAAATATTTGCTTTTCAAATACCATTTTTCATGTGTTTGAATGAAAACAAGGTAATTGTTACTGCTTCCCAATAGCAAGTTCTTGGTTTTCTTGTGTTGCTTGAGCTTTATATTTTCACAGTATCTTTATAAGTCTTTGTGTTACTAAAACGTAATGATAAGTTTTGTGTCTCAGTCTCTGAAACTATAGTTAAATGAAAGCTTTTCATTGTACTAGTCTTGAAAATAAGTTATCATAAGAAAGTGTGATTTTTCTCTTATTTCTTCAACTTATTAGTACCATAGGCAAGCATGCGGTCAGCAATAAATGTAGGTAGTATATCAACAAGCCTCTTGAAAGAAAGAGACAAAAAAAGTCAAATACAAATATCTCTCTGTGAACAACAGCGAAGAATTTTCTTTCTGCCTTAATGAGTGATCTCTGAATTACTTGCAGCCTAAGTCCATTTAAATATTTGAAAATCTTTTGATAAAGCTCCTAAATTTCAGATTCTTAAAAAGCAACCTTCTGGGCCATACAGCCAAGTATTACACACAAATTATCATTACAGTGTTCATCAGTCATTGTACCGTGACAGTTCATACTTCCCAATTACTTTCTCTCACATTTCACTTTTATCTTCATTAAGACATTCATCAGAAGCTGCCAAGAGGTTCTAGCTTTGTAATGTAGTTTAAAAGGAGACTAAAAGGAGAACAAAGCAGTAGGAAATAAAGTAGCATCCAGCAGGTAAGAATAAAAATATTAGTAATGAGGTACCATAGAAATCTTGAGATTCAGGTTTCCCAGTGATTGATTGCCTTAGTATTTGCATTTGAGAAAAGCCAAGTATGATTGAAAAGGTCAGAGCCATGGTATAAGGAGTTATAAGGTTGCAGGGAGCTGTTTCTGTGGGTTTGTTAATGCCAGTCTCAGGCAAGACCCTGCTTCTACTTTTGCTGTAGCAGAGATTTGGCTAGTGAATGATAATTGCAAAGATGTAGAGCCCTACCCCACAAGGTTCTGTGTTTTGTAGATTTAATAATTATTGCAGTCTTTTCTGAGGCCATACTTTATAGGCCTTTTTATAAACAAATAAATGAATTCTGGGAAATCCCAGCTCTGACCTGTTTGTTTCCTCCAGGCATCACTAAACTTGTAGATGTGTCAAAAGAGAGCATACCAGGACAGGAAACAAATGAAATCTGAGTCATAACCTCATTCAAGGGAGTCATCCAGGGACAGTTTGAGATTTGTCTTTGCTTAGAGAAAAAAATAAATGCTGTTTTGTGTCTCTTGTTAAAACCTAGAGAAGAGCAAATGACTAATAGGAGTGCTGTGTCAAAGGAGTAACAGAAAAGAAAGGGACTTGACACCCAGTAAAAAGGTGGAGTGTTTTTGTAGTCTGGCACAAGGTTAGTGGATGCTTTGACTTACACATTCATTCTAAATTTCATAGACTATCTCTAAGATATATTCTTGTAAACACACTATCAGGAGGTAACCTGAAGTATGAACTTGCACAGACTGGACAGTTAAGCCATAATTGTCCGTGTGCATATATATATCCTGCAGCAAATGGATACTGCTCTTTCATTCAATTTGAATGAATAACATTTGATTAAATGAAAGAAGGGTAAAACTACTTTGCTGCAGGGTAAGAGCAGTCTGGGCACTTTACCACAGAGCAATTAAGGTCTGGAAATTCAGATCTGAATTGTTTTCTGGCAGATTATTTGTCAGGCCAGCCAGCTGTCAGGTGAACATACATGGGTCATCAAAACAATTCATCCAGCC
>WEIV01001402.1:0-19940 GCA_013390005.1 Calyptomena viridis
TTTTTTTTTTTTGAATTGCAGAGAACCAGCAGAAAAAGCCAGAGGAGAATTTGACAGTAGATAAATTTAGCACAGGTCCCCCTGTAAGATAGAATCACTGCAGGTGCAACCGTTATTTAATAATGAGCCAAACCCAATGTGTATTTAAGATTATTTGTTTTTTAATCTCATAACAGCATGTCCTTTTGGTGAGTGACTCATTGTTCTAAAAACAATGAAACTGCATCTGTCCAGCTCTGGCTGCAGAGGTGGACGTGGTTTTGTACACGTGTGAAGGTACATTTCTTTGTGTCCTTGTGCCCCTGGAGACAATTTGACTTCCCATCTTCATGTCTCCAGGGGTTTTTTTTTTCATTTCCTATTTTTGTTCTGTGCCTGATTTGGAGAGAGTGTTTGGCTTTTGCTGTAGCAGAAGGTTACCATTTTTTGATAAAATGCTTATAAGGAAAAGGTTAAAATTTGGTAGTGGAAAAATGACATCACTTTCAAAATCCAACAAATCAATTGAACCAAGCAGATAAATTCTTAACTTCATTATTTAGTCAGCTTTTAATTGCTTGGAGAACTGTGTCCAGGTCTGGAGTCCTGAGCACAGGAAAGACATGGACCTGTTGCAGTGGGTCCAGAGGAGGCCAAAAAGATGATCACAGGGCTGGAGCACCTCTGTTGTGGTGACAGGCTGAGAGAGTCAAGGTTCTTTAGCCTGAAGGAGAAAGGGCTCCAAAGAGACCTTTATAGCACTTCCCATTAACTAAAGAGGGCTTATTAGAAACATAGGGACAGACTTTTTAGTAGGACCAGTAGTGGCAGTACAAAGGTTAATGGTTTTAAACTAAAAGGGTGGATTCAGAATGGATACAAGAAAGAAGTCTTTTGTGATGAGGGTGGTGAGACACTGGCACAAGTTGCCCAGAGAGATGGTAGATGTCCCATCCTTGGAAACATTCAAGGACAGGCTGGACAGGGCTCTGAGCAACCTGATCTAGTGGAAGTTGTCCCTGCCCATGGCAGAGGGATTGGACTAGATGACCTTTAAAGGTCCCTTCCACCCCAAACTGTTCTATGATTCTATGTTGGCTTTTTCTGTTAGCTGTGTGAAGCAGGGGCTTTGATGAAGGATTTCGAGATAGGAATGTGATCACCTGATGATTCAATTGCCACTCCTGAACCCACAGCATAGCATTGTTGGTACACAAGGACATGGAAGGGCTGCATTCAGCTAAAATAATAATTTGGTTTGTTCTGTTTTTAAGATCTTTAAAGAGAAATTCCACTTACTCAAATTGCAGTTACTTGTGCATTTCAGGAAGCGTTAGTATCTGAAGAAATGAGAGCATTGTAAGTAGTAGATAATTAACATCACTAGAAATCTGATTTCATATTTGACAATAACACAAAAAACTTCATTAACATTCAAATGTGAAGTGTTGATTCGTAACAGCTTTGATTTGCAACCCTGAATACAGTATGTAAGTTAATTTCAACAGCTTTCTTTTTTCATTTGTGTGTCACATTCTTGACAGAATTGAGGAATTTTTCTTCTAAAATGTAATTCCCTGGATTTACATGAAAGCTTAATGGGACCATAGTTCACTGTTGACTACACTGTTTGTCATCTCCGTGCACCCTTTCTTTCCAAGTGTTGTAAATGATACATTCAATGTAGACTGAGAAAAAAAAATTCATCCTCTACAGTGCTACTCTCACCCTTCTCCTTGAATGTTGTCACTACTTGCTCTTTCTTTGTTCATTTACTTTTTTATGAAATACAATTTTATATTCTCTGCATGTAATGATTGCAAAATGAAGGTAATTTTGTACTTCAGGCACAGTTAAAAGAAAAGTGATGGGTACATTCTTTCATGTGTTATTAAAACACACAAAAGTTAAACTCTCTGATTTGGAAACACGAGCAATTAGATTTTTCATTGAATTTTGATCCCATATTCATTTGCACATTTAAAAGTTGAAAGTACAATTTTTATAAACTACAACTCTTCTGACTTCACTCATTTTTAATGTGATTTCTGATATGTCTTCCAAAAGCTGCATGTTGTCTGTGAGGTACAAGATAAGATTTTTTTGGTTAAAATTGCTCCTTATAATTTTTTTCATAGTCCAGTCTTGAATATGTAAGACCTGTGTGTAAAGATAGAAAATAAAAGTTTAATCCAAAAGGGGATTCAAAGGAGAGAGAATCTGGCTATAAATAATTTTTTCCCTTAAATTGGCCTCTGCATTTCCTCTGTGCAGGTCACAAGTTGTGCCTCATTCTCCTATGGAGTGTTGGAGGAGACAGCTCTTGGTGCAGTATGATGTTCTCTGCCTGTAGCCATAGCTGGTTCTCCTGCGGTTATTTGGTCCAACGTCGTAGGGCCTCCTTCCTGACTCTTGGAGGGAGGAGGGGAAGAAAATCTTTTCCATCAGTTTTTCCATCCCAGTCCTGTCAAAGTAGAGAAAGAGAGGAAAGAAGGTGGTTATTCCTGCTCCTGTGTTGTCTGGGAAAAGTTGGGATATAGACACATAGCATGAAAGAAGGCATTAGGTGCTATATTGGGGAAAATGTTAAAGTTAACAACAACTGATGCGTGGAACAGACTATTTTTGCTCTCAGCATTTCCAAATGTCTTGATATGATGATTGTTCAGTGTCTCTAAGAGATACTTTTGTCTGTCTGGATGGGCTGTAACGTAGTTTGGCTTAGGGATATTCTTTTTGGGTTGAGTTATCTTTGTGACATATGCAAGTTTTAATGTCTTTCACATGATACAAATAAAGGTGAGTAGTTGAAATGGCCATTATCACAAAAGAAAAAGCAAAATAATCGTGTTGAATCTTCCATGTTAGAGCAACCCAGCTGTCAGGTGTCCCTGCCCATGGCAGGGAGGTTGGAACTAGATGATTTTAAAAGTCCCTTTCAACCCAAACCATTGTATGATTCTGTGATTTGTTTTTGCTGGGGTAGAGTTAGTTTTTTCCTAGTAGCTGGTATAGTTCTTTGTTTTGGATTTAGGATTAAAACAGTGTTGATAATTTGGGGATGTTTTCAATATTTCTGAGCAGTGGTTACTCAGCATTGAGGCCTTTTCTGCTCCTCACCCCACCCCACCAGCAAGGAGGCCGGAGGTGCACAATTTGTTGGGAGGGGACGCAGCTGGGACAGCTGCCCAAAGGGGTATTCCATACCATATGGCAACTTGCTGAGTAGATAAACTGAAGGGGAAGGCTGAGCAGGGACTGCTGGCCAGGGACTGGTTAGGCATTGTCAGTTGGCGGTGGACAGTTGCATTGTTCATCCCTTGTTTTGTGTATTCTGATCTATCATTTCTTGTTATTGTCTTTATCTCAAGCCATGAATTTTGCTTTCTTTTCTCTTCGAATTCTCTCCCCCATCCCCCTGTGGGGGTGTGAGCAAGCAGCTGTGTGGTGTGTAGCTGCCTGCCAGGTTCAACCATGACACTGTTTATGGAGGAAGCTTTCGGTGTTTTGATCTCTTGTGCCTCATGTAGATCCAGAACGGAATCTCCTTTGTGTATAGATGCTACTCAACTGCAAATGGTGGTTTTGATCCAAAGGCATCTAAATGCCTCTCTGTTTACAAGTAGGGTGCTGCAGTTTTAGATTTGATGCACTTTATTTCTGATAGGAAAATACATAAGCAGAGTAGTCTTTCTTTTTAGGATGATGTGAAACTCATGAGCAGTTTGTGAAGTCAGAAGACTCTTATATAATCATATCTACAGGAATTTCTAGGATCCTATTTCCCACAGATTCATCTAAATTAGGACCAAAATGTCTTTCTGCAGCCTCATCATAAACTACTGGCAGCTTGATGGATTTGGGCATTGGGATTAGCACAATAATGAAGTTGCTCTTTGGTTGCTGGGAAAAATCTAGTACTCTTCAGGTAGTTGGGAAGTTCACCACAACTAAGTAATGACAAGACAAAATAGATTTTTTTTAGCATGTCTGATCATAATTTTTGGAAATCAGATTTTCTACTTAAAAAGGAGAACTTGTGATCTTCCATTGGGAAAAATGTTAGCAATACATGTTTCTGAACAACCTTTGGTTTCGGTTTCCTTTGTCTTACCAGGTTTGACTGGATTAGCTCTTATTTTATATCCAGATATAGAAACTTCATTTTAAAGTAATAGCTTTCTACATAGTTATATCGTTGAGGAAAGTCTGGCTGGTTTGAAATTGTTCTTGGATCTCAGAGCCTTTTGGAAAACTTGTATTTCTACAATGTGATTTTATGTCACAGTCATCACATAAACAAAAAATCTCAAAACAGCTTAGAATGAGCTTGAACTAATTCTTTAATTTCTCTGATTCTGAAAGATTAGGCATGTGCCTCTGAGTCTTGAATTTCTTTATAATCCTGTTTTTTAGTGGGGCTTACTCTGCACTTTCAATCTTGTAGCCACAACCCACTTGATTAGAGTGCTAGGCAGTGTCAGACCATGAGTAAGTGTGGAGAAGGTATTGATGAATTATTTTTTAAGAAAAAGAATTTGAGAATACCATTTAAAAGACAGGTAGGGGGAAATATGAAAGTGAAGCTTGACTTGCAGGAAGAAAGAGCAAAAGAGAAGATGGAAAAGAAAGGAGAGAATGGATACAGAAGAAATCTTAGAAAAATTACATCTGTTGCTGTTGTCTATTAACATTGGGGAAATGGTGAGGAATGAATCATTTAAGATCCTGGACTCCAAGTGAAAAACAGTAGGAGGAAGGTGTAGTAACCTTTCTAAGCAATGGATTGTCCTCTAGAGATCAGCACAGATCACAAAGTAGTGTAGATAGCCTTTAATTCCTAACAGCAAAGGATTTCATTGCAAGGCGTGTAGCTGGCATGCCCAGACACAGTCACATTTCATCACTATGATCCTCCCTTCTCCATAAAACAAGACACGTTAACTTGGAAACATTGTCCCCACGACCAGTCTTTGCAGGCAGATGTACTGCAGCAATATGCCAACACATGTCCTGTGCTTCCTTCCCACATGGCCATAATGAAAGCTCTGCAAATAGGAGTTTCTAATTTACTCTTATTTATTACTCTTTATTACTCTTAATTATTACTCTAATTTACCCTGAAGGGTAACATAAGCAATATGGGGATGTTGTTAAACATGGTGTGTTGTTACTGCTGTAAGCTGCTTTCTCCCTACAGGTTCTGTGTGTTCCCTCATAAAGTTTCTTGTGCATTGTGTATCAATAGGTCACAGAGAAAATCTGTGAGCTATGAAAAGACATGCTAATTGAAAAACCCAAAACATAAGTGCTGGTATCCAGCCTTACAGTTCAGTGTGGGAAATTCTTCCCATAGGAGGGAAGGAGAGTAGGGTAAACTCATGTACTGCACCTCTTCACATACACAAACGTAAATAATTAGAGTTAGTTCATGTCTTGTTGGAAGTATAGTTTGCATCAAGCCTTGGCTCTATTCCACTTTTGCTGTTTTCTTTATGAAAAAATAAATGTGTGTGGTCGTAAGTTAAATTTATCTTATAAACATGCATGATTAAAATCGACCCTGTTTGCTCATGTGCCAGAATTGTCCCAGCAGGGGAATTTTGGGAACCTAAATTTATTGCTTTGGCTCCTTGATTCTTCTGCTCCTTTGGCTCTAACCAGGGCTCTGGCCAAACACAAGCTGGAACGAGCAGAGCACTTCTGATGTGTGATCAGGTACATGGTGCCCAGCAGGGATAGCTGGCAAAGTCACTGCTGCGGTTGGCTTTGTACCAGGGACAAATTCCCCTCTGATGGGAAAATGTAACCAAATCATGCGCCATTTAAATTATTTCTTGCTGGGCAAAAAGCACTGTTGCCCTCCTGCTGCTGGGATTTGGTCACCAGGACATTCAGGGTGATGGGAAACATGGAATAATAGAATGGTTTGGTTTCAAAAGAACCTTAAAGATTGTCTAGTTCCAGTCCCCCTGCCATGGGTAGGGACAGTAGACCAGGTTGCTTAAAGTCCCATCCAACCTGGCCTTGAATACTTGCAGGGATGGGACATCCACAGCTTCTCTGGACAAACCTGTATCAGTTCCTCTCTACCCTCACCATGAAAAATTTCTTTCTAATACCTAATCTAAACCTTCCCTCTTTCAGTTTAAAGCCATTCCTTCCCCCCGTATCCCAGCACTCTGTGCCCTTGTAGAAGAGTAGCAAAGGTGAGCTACACAAAGTTTCTCTGATGGCATAAAACTCATCCATTAACTCAGACATTCCAAGTTGAATAATACTCAAAAAACAGGCTTATAATTCACTATTTAGGTTTTTCCCGTCCCAGGGGTATCTACAGTGCTGGGCACATGTAATTCATTGTACTGGGCTCATTTGCAGCTCGAATGGCTCATGGGGGTCAGCAGCAGAGTGCAGGCTTTTTTACCCCTGGAGCAATACAGCATTGAGTAAAAGTTATAACCAATTAGTGGTGGCCTTATTATTACCAATTAGTGGCTGTATGAAGCAAATCATTAGTCTTAGTTCAGTTATTAGCAGCCAGGTGTTCATGAAACGTGCCATGTGCAGCCCGCCTTGTACCTCAGCAGTCACCGGCGAGGCCAGTCACTGAATTTGTGATGTTTCTCTGCGTGGCATTTTGTCACCCTCCTGCCACCTCCCCTCAAAAAAAAAAAACAAACCAGAAAAGGGTTTGCAGTCAGTGCATAGGGTTTTTTTGGTTGCTGTGACAGTGGTGTGTACCTAGTGAGTGAATAAATAAGGCCATTTCGATCTCTAGACCAGTATTCTGAAACATTAAATATACTGAATTCCTGATGTAAAGCGAAAAATTAGATTTCCAGTTTTGTTGTTTGTTGCTGCTTCGTTTGTAAGAGCAAAATGGCCTTGCCAGAGCAGGAAAGTTACAGTGCAAATTTTTCTTGATTGAAAGTATTATTTTTCTAGGACTCCTGTTTATAAAACCCTTAATAAGCAATATTTCCACACACTCATTAGCTTTGCATGGCTTTCCAGGAAACAGTTTAGACAGCATGCAACATTAATTGAGTTCTGTTTAAGAGTTTAAATTGCACTTTCATACTGTGTTAAAATTATTTAAAACTAATAATGGGGAAACAGTTGTAATTGTATCTTTAGCATTACTTCCATATTGAACTATATATTTAATTTTGATGCATATTGCAGAGAATTTCATAGGCATAGCTCAATAAATATGTAGAAAAATAAGCATAGCTAATAAAATTCCAATACACTAAATACTTACTGTATAGAATTGACTGTGATCCTGTAATTACAATAGGCATTAGAAATTTTTTGTTTCCTGGAAAAAAAAAGCGGGGGTTAGAGTGCTGTTTTCTCTTTTGGTGATTCACATCTTCTGATTTTCAGTATTATTAAAGGAAGGATTTGACAGTTTCTTTGAGGTCAGTTTAAAGGCAATGGATTATAGGATAGCATCGGTCAGGGTACTTCAAGCACAGCTGGGCAGGGACATCTGGTGGTACAGTAAAGGAATCATTGAACACTTGCAACTGGAAGTGCAGTTTCATTGGAATGATTGAGGAAAAAACATCATTATGGTCACACTGAAACTTTTCTTTTCTCAGTATTATTCTAGAAACCCTTACACACACATTTAGATTTCAGGTTGTGTATGGATTTAATTTGCCGGAAAAGTATAAACTAAGGCCCTGTTCTTGAGCTGGCAGTTGCAGGCATAATGTGTTGGACACCCTTAACTCAAAGGGCATTTAACCTACAGTCAGCCGTAGGTTTAAAATCAAACTCGTGAAATTGGACTGTGGTTCTGTGGGTGGAGTGGGGTATATGTTAATCCTGTGCATTTGGGCTCTGTTTGTAGTTCTGCCAGTGATTCTCTGTGCTCTCTGGGCAAAGCTGATTTCATTTTTTTCACTCCATCACTGATCAATTGTTTAAATCCATTTTTGAGTCCGTCTTTCTGTAGAAGTGCTGTGATAGTGTTTTTCACCTTCTGAATTGAACATATGGGTAAAGAAGCATAAAAAGTAAAATTACTACATATATTTGGTTTCAAAGTTCTTTGATGATAAAAGATACAGTGAGCAATTTTAATTGTATGTATTTATCTTGGACCCATATAGATCATAAAAATGTGACCAGTATTTTAACTGCAGTCATTTAAACAGAGAAACTCTTTGGAATGAATTTTCTGGTGCTGGGTGTAACTGTGCCTGATAGTTAGCACAATGCACATGCTGACATAACCAAGTCCTTGAAAACATGTATGTTGAAGGTCATACCCTTAGAAAGAGTTTTCTTGAAGTGCTTAGTGCTGTGACATCTTACCAGCTCCACACCAGGTGCTCACCTCCTGGGACAAAGCAAGACTTTCTTAATTTGTGAACATCTTTCATTTCATTATGTTTTTCATGCTGTTCTGATGTATCCAGCCATTGGTAGTACCTGTTGACCACATAGAGTGCCTTCTGGGAGATGGTGTCACCTGCTCTTGGGGGATGTGGGCACAGCACTTCCAGAGACAGCCTGGTCTCTGCAGCAGAAGGCAAAGGGTTATCTTTATCTGCTTCTGTTTACAAAGCTTTATCTGCTTCTGTTTACAAAGCTTTTGTGACTGCTCTCCTGTCTTCTCCTGGAGTAGGTGTGCTCTTGAAATGATGGTATTGATAAGTTACTGGTTTGTTATTTGTGTATTGTGTCAGGAATGCATTTTTACTATCATGTATTCCCGAGTAATTCCATAAAAAGAAAAGGGGAAAAAAGCACAAGTAGCTCTTTCTTTTTCTACCAACATGGTTTTTCAGGAGGAATCTGTAGCAACTGCAAGCTTCAGCTCCTTTCATTGTATCCTGGGCAGAAAAAAGTCAATAACCTAAATCTTCCATAGCCAATTATGAGCTCTTTACTGTGGTCATTATTCACACAAGGAATCCTGTAGTCAGTTATAAAGGAGATATATAGATATATAAAATTAAGCTCAGAATCAGAGCAACCACTGTATAATTGAAAAACTGAGACTTCCAGATTGAGAGTCTTCTTAAAGGAGCTGCAGAGATCAGTACTTTGCAAAGTACAACAATTTATCTCGAAGATAGAATAACTAGTTCCTGCAGCTTTTCACGAGAGAGTGGGTATTTCATCAAGATCCAACCCTCCTTTCTCTCCTTGCAGTAAAATTTGTATTTTATAAAACTCCTCATGATTTCTTTTCCATAAAGCAACAGTTCTTTGTCATCCTCCTTCATCACTCTATCGGTTCTGTCACCATCCTTTAAAAATTTCTTCACTCTTGATTTGGATAAAAAAGAAATGCACTGTCATTTGATGCTGTATCCTTTGTTTCATAGATGTCCCAAGGCTGTGGTGACAACTGTGAACCGAGGATAGACACAGAGTTTTTGCAGATGTGTTTTCTGTTAATGAAAAGCTGGTGTTCATCTGCAGCGCTTCTATTCAATATTGAGTCTGTAACACTTTGTGTTGTAAGCTGCACATTACAGAGAAAACTGTTGGTTTTATGTTTCAGGTGCAAAGATGGCTTGAAAGGATTTACATACTCGGCACTAAAGTAAGTAAAGTTTCTGTGACTATGTAGCTCTAAATCAAGATTTTGAGGAATCATGCACAGTGACGGCTGCATTGTAAGAAAGAGTATTCCTAAGAAAAATCATGATGATGTAAAACTTTTCCAGCTTTTGGGGTCTGCAACGTATTTTGAAGACAGCATATTGATAGAATCACTAAGGTTGGAAAAGATCTCTAAGATCATGAAGTTCAATCATTAACCCAACACTGCCAGGTCCACCACTAAACCATGTCACCAGGTGCCATATCTGTACGCCTTTTAAATACTTTTAAATACTCCCAGGAAGTCCTGGGCAGCCTGTTACAATGCCTGACAATCCTCTCTGTGAAGAAATTCTTCCCAATACCCAATCTGAACCTCCCCTGGCACAGCTTGAGGCCATTTTTTCTTGTGTGCTGGCAAGAGAGGAATTCTCTTATATTTGGGACTGTTATTAAAGGAAACCGAGACATATGATTGCCTGTTTTTGAAGGAGCATTAATCTTCTATCTTTCTAAAACTGGGATTCATGATAACCTGTATTTTCATGGAAGCAAATGACTGCTGTGTTTTGACCTGGAGGTTATTTGCTGCATCACAAAACGTTTAATAAATTCAACAATAGTTCTGTACCCCAGCATGCAAATAAAGTATGGATTTGTAGCATATTTGTTTGAGATGTCCTCCGCGTGCCACTAAACCTTGTGTCTGCCATTGTGGTCCAGCCTCCCCTAGAATTTGTGATGGGACTCTCTGGTGTTACGCACTCGTGTTACACAAAGTTCTTCCATCTTCATGCCTTGCCTGTTGTTACCTAGACATCCCAGTGCATGGAGGATAGCAACTCACTGATGAAGAAAACAGCTGAAGTCGAGCAAGAGAGATTTGCGTTGTTGATTTAGGAGATACTTTTACAGAGATTACAGCCATGGAATATGACAGAAGGTGCCAATAGTTAAAGAATTCAATTTATAGTGAGAAGTATGGACGTGAAACACTCCTGTGGCAACATGCAGAGACAGTGCTTTCTGAAGTCACCAGTCACAGTGATATGTTGAATGACAAAGTTTTTATACCTTCATCACCGTCAGCGAGACTACCACAGTACAGTGTAATTTGGATTATAGTGCAGTGTTAGGAAACATCTTGCCATTGTGTCCTCCATTGCCCTTGATACACAGTAATTTTACACCTAAGATGAACCAATATATTGACAATATCGGCTTCTGGGTAAAGAAAGAGGCTGAAAATAAAGCCAAGCAAAATAACATTAATCCTCTTGGTGGGAGTGAAAACATTTTGAAGATTTTGTAAAACAGATATTTTATAAAAATACTGTAGTGATTATCAAGCCTTATGTAACCCCATTTTTCTGGAGATAATTGAGATATTTCATGTTCCTTTTCATGTTCTTATTTAGTGTTCTTGCTTTATCTGAGAGATGGACTCCCCTAGTAATGTTTTTGTTCCTAATTTTAAAAAATTCCTGGCAACAATTGTGTCCATTAGCTGTGGTTTAAATATATGTCAGTGAAGTGATCTTTTCAAAGAGGTATGAGGCTTGGCAGCTGTATAGGATGAGTTTTTACAGACCTGCGGGTAACTTCAAGCTTGTCTTCAAGACTTGAAGACTTATACAGACTTCATGTATTTCTTTGAGTTATTTAGGTAATTGTTGTTTTGTTCTGTTTTGTGTTTTTTTCTTTCAGGTTCATTGTAGGGAAAGAAGAAATCCCCACTCACTCTTTTTCACCTGAAGCAGCGTTTTCAAAAATAGATAGAAAAATCAAGCATTGTGAAAAAGTGTCACAGCCAATGAACATACTGGCTCTGACAAAAAAGCTCATGGACAAAGTGTGAGTCAAAAAAGAAAAACAAAAGAAAATCATTGTTATGTAATACATCTTAATGTCTTGTTACATTGTATTTGACAATGTTTTAGAATACTTCTGGTTCGCATTTAAGTTTTTTCTGTTTTATTTTTTTCTGGGTAGTTAGCAGTAGTAAATCATGAACTGTAGCAAAAGCAAAAATTGAGACCTGTATGTCACAGCTATGACTTGCAACAAGCAGTTGTCTACGTGGGAGAATAAATTCAGTCAGAGCCTAGTGCAGGCTAGTGGTTGCTTTTTCTGCAGCTTTCATGGCATGGTTCTGCTGGAGTGATATTAAGGAGAGAAATCACACAGCAGCAGACCTTACTGATGTCACCATAAGTGACTGTAGCATCATCTTTTGGAGTGCTTACATCCCTGTATTGCAGAAAGAACTGCCTAAAAATAGGATTGGTGGCACATGGGTTGCCTTCACGGTCAGGAGATAGGAAATTGTGAAGCAAACAAACAGTGAGTTTAAAACTCTTTGTACAAGGTCAGATGTAGACATCTGAAGTTAGGTAGGTGGGTTTCCCTCCCTGTCTACAGGATCCAGATTATTGTCATTTGTATAAGCTTAAAGAAGTGACAGCAGATAGCCTTTCCATATAATATGGTCAGATGATATACTTCTGCTATGCCTGATTTGTCTGCTTCAGACATGTTGGGTAGCTCAAGGAGTCATTCATTTACAGGGAAGATGGAATAAAAAATGGACTAGGAGTGTGTTCACACCACACCTCTGAATCTTCACTTCCATTGATCTCTTCAGGAGCAGTTTTATAACCAGATCTTTACCTGCTGACATGCAGGAAAGAGTCTTACAAGTGCATTGTGTTCTCAAAGTAGTGGCTTGCCTTACTTGCTCAACTGATGAAGAAAAATGAAGTGACCCCCATCACACATCAACTTCCTATGATTTGCTGTAGGTTTTAATTAAAAAATATGAGGGAAATCAGCAGTGGCTTTTCAGGCATGACTGTATTAGACAACAAAATATCTACAAGGCAGCTCCAGCCATGTATGGATTCTTTTAGCTGAGTTGCTTATGCCTCTTTTGTCTTAAATACCATTTTCAGTTTGCTAGAGATAGTTTGTAGCTTTTCCACTGTTTGTGAAATACAAAGATTAAGGGACTATAGGTGAATAAGAGTGTATTTTCTTTAAGGCTTTGAAACTCCAAACTCAGACATTCAGAAAACTTTGGAACTTCAGTTCTAATGCTCTCACAGGTTTCTCTTCCATATGGTTCTTTTCAATATAATTGAGTCTAAATGCCTGTAACCTGAGCACATTCTCATTACAATTTTTGCTACATAAGCTGACCTCATTTATGATTTATGGCCATTAGAGTTTATAATACACAATTCAGAACTTCCAAGATATTTGACAGAGTATATAAATTGTGTAATTAATTTTACATTAAAGCTTAAATACTTGGATATAGCAAAATACAATGTTCAGATCTGGTCTGACATTGCTTCTTTTAATTCTACATCATGCAGGCCTAGAAACTGCAATCCACACATCCCACCATCCCAAACTAGTCTGTTTTAAATTCTCAAGGTCAAGTTCTTGGTCCAAAGGCAGAGCTATGTAAAAATCTACACTGTAGAAGAAATAGCCCAAAAGTGAAAGGCTTGTAATTGAGAGAAGTCTCACAGGGTGTGTCTGTGCATTTGTATGTTCTGCATTGCCCTTCAGTGAACCTTAAAATGATACAAGAGATGTAAGGACACAGGTAACAGATGTTTAGTCAAGTATCCTTCCAGAATCATGGAGCAGAGATAAACCGGGAAAGGTCACATCACTTCTCCTTGTTGACCACAGCAAAAAAATTTGTTCTTTAATTTAGCTTTTAATGTGTAGCATGGCAAGAGATTGGATCCAAATAAGTGTGCAGACACTTTTTTCTTGGTATACAACTAAAGTATTGTTAGTTTTTATTGTCTTTTTATGGTATCATAAAATTTCACAGTGCCCTTCAGTGGGTAATGGGGAGAATGAGTGCTGGGCAAATAGCACGATATGTATTTTTAGGCAAGAAAAGTTTATAAAGTCTCCTGTTGCTGACACTGAAAACAGCTACAAGTTAATACGTGTTTCATTATGCTTTTTGCAGGTGCAAACATGGCCCAAGGCATAGATGCTGTAAACACTACGGAGATAATTGCATCTCATACTGTATTAAAGTAAGTGCAGAAAACATTCGATTGACAAACTGGTGAAGACAGAGTAAAAGTCTGTAGTCAGGAAAAGCATATGCTTAGGAAGTGAGAAAGGAGCCTGTTACTCATTCTTCATCTATTGAAAATGTGACAAGCCTGAAAACAGATTTTCTCAATTTAGAACGGGGTGGTGGTGGGGTTAAAGTTCTCCGGTCTTTCAGATTAGCTGTAGTGAATGAGTAACATAAAATGTGTGGGAAAAAATGGACTAGTAAGCAAGGAACTTGTTTAAATATGTGATGCACTTCACGGCTGAGCCCACTTGTGACTCCCCCCTAAATAAAGCACCTGGAATGTGCTGCTGTGGCAGGCGGTGCAGCCCCAGTTTACGTGCAGCTGCGCGGCTCTGGCACGTCGCTGCCAGGCACTGGGCTCACTCCCCCAGTCATTTATTTTAAGGGCTCAGGGTAATGAGAGATTGGTCGCAGTTGCTGCACCCAGGAAGAGCTGTTTATCTCCGGTGGTATCATTCATCCTCCATTATGAATGTGATCAGCGCATTTTTTTCCTGAGGAGTACTGCGCAGAGATTTGCCTTGCCTGGCATTGGATTGGCACAGGTGGTACCACCTGCTATGCTAGTCTGGGGAGTTGGTGAGACTCCAAACGATCTCAATCATGTAATAGATTCCACCCCCCTATAAAGGGAGCAGCAAAAAGAGGATTTGAGTATCTTCAGATGTTTTTGACATATACTGCTTTTAAAAATAACTTTTGAAAATCAAAATTTTATATGCAGTTCATGTTATCTCAGAAAAGCCATGCTTAAATTTAGCATCAGAATAGATGTAGCACAACATTTATTCATGCATGTTTACTAATAAAATTTTATGTTGTGTTAACCCTGTTTTTATACTGCAGTGTATTAGCATACCATGGTGTAACTAACATAGGTATAAGTTGTACTGGAGCTGATAGAATTTGAGATGGTACTTAAGTGTTCTGCTGAATTATGATAAGAATATTCAGTAGAACATTTATGGATAGTTGAGGATAGTTATGTCACTTTTCTGTTGTAGGTATGACATATATTTAACAGACCTAGATTAAAATTACAATTTTACAACCTATCATCACTGTCTTAGTCCACTTAATGCTTCATTCGTGGGCTCTTTTCTTCAAGTCATAACATCTCTGGGGACACAGACTTTCCATTTGCAATTGCTTTGTGCTTGCTCAGTATATTTGGTGTTCAATGGCCGTTTTGTCTCCCACCTCCTTAGTGCTTATGTTTGGTCAGGTCAGCATCCTCTAGGGAACAGACATTCCTGTGTCTCCATCTGCAGAGTACTCTGTGTTTTCCCCATAGATATCAAGTGTCCTGCCTCCAGAATCGATGTCCAAGACTGCAGTGAATATTATATTCAAAACAAAGATTAAAATTAAGCAGAAGTGATTTTATGCAGATTTGATATGCTGCATGTCCAGATCTCTGCTGATGGTAACATCTCCTGGTGTGCATCTGTTTTTTCATGGGTACTTAACTGTAACTTCAGTCTGCTGTCTTTCATTACTTAGGCATATTTTACAGTAATTAGCTCATAACTACAATTAGTCCAGACTTGCTTTCATAGCTTTTTGTTAATATCACACAAAAATCCTTACACATCCTCTGCTGCATGCTTAGCATTTAAATCTATAAGTACTGTCATAACACCATATTATTTTACAAGCACAGTTTGAGCAAACAACTAAGGATTTCTGTTAGAGTACTCATCATGGAATGGATGCCTCTTCTCCATGGAAAACACTTAGTCTGCTGAAAGAATGATTGTGTATGTGAGACTTCATGGGTAAAGAGAGAGGTGATCTGACCATTATGGAATATAATAAGCTTGAAATGGCTTTAAAACAGAATGGTGTCGAAGAAACAGGAGTGAATCTTGTTGAATTACTCCACTTGAGAGACCCAAATTTGATTTCAGTTTATGAGTTTCTCAAATTACAGTAGACCAGCCCCACACTACTCTCTCTGTCCTTTCTTAGGTGAGGGGGGAGACATGTAAATGATTAAAAGAAAATGAGAGAAGAGCAGAAAGTGGGTGCTGGGGAGTACTCTTCTTCTTTACATTTAAATGCCCATTAGGTGGTTGACATCATCCATGATACCTTTTAGATAACATTCAGTAGTGACATACCACCTAATTTCATTGACTTCCCTTCTGACTTTAAATATGTAAAATGCTTTGGGTTTGTAAATGTTCAAAAAGAGCTGCTAGAAGCAGCCAAACAGTATTTTTCCTCTTTCAGATTCCACTTGATTACAATGAGGAGACATTAGCCAGCAGTAAGAAGTCCAGTTGTCCATTTTTTCTGCTGGTGCTGCAAACGGGATCAGATAACTCTCTCAACTTCCTAATATCTAGCATGACCACAAGGAAGAATAATAGAATGGTTTGAGTTCCAAGGGACCTTAAAGACAATCTCATTCCACCCCCCCCTGCCTTGGGCAAAAACATCTTCCACTGGACCAGGTTAATCAAAGCCCCATCCAACCCGACTTTGAGCAGTTTTAGGGATGGGGCATCCACAGCTGCTCTGAGATTCTTTTCTGATGATCGTAGTTTCAGTGTTCTAGCTCTTGAAGGAACATGAACTACTGTATACCCAGAATTAATATTAATTATCTTAATTACTTGATTTTAAATCTCTTAACTAATTCCTAATATATTGCAACAGGTTGAGTTTTTGGTATGTTACTGAACTCGTTTATATGCACACGTGTTGTTTTGATTTATAGCCAATATCTTGGCTATATTTTAAAGAAATTTATTTCTCAAAGGCAGAAAAAAATATTTATTCAACAAATTCTGGAAGAATGTTGTTAAACTGTGCTACTACTTCTGGCTGATCTGAATTCCAACTCAAAACCTCTGTGGAGAGATGGCTCTTAGCAGAGCTTTCTTTGTTCATTTGCGTTTATTGTAGTGTCCTCCGTATCCTTTACTCTGTTCTACCTCTATTCTTATTTGAGGTCTTTTTATGGAAGATAGAAGATACAATAATGTACATTTATTATAAGATATAATACTTCCTGTGACTCTCAAACAAACACTAGTAAGTGTGATACGGTTTCACCTGGTAGATGTAATGAGCTAAATAGTAAGATTTTGTGCAATATTTGCTGTTTCGTGCACATCAACACTAAACCTCAGCCCTTCGGCACTTCTAAGTCGGCTACAAATAGAAATAAAGTCAGGGATATGTTTGAGTGTTTCTAGTTGGAATTTAGATGTTTCCTCACCCCATCAGAATCACCTTTCCTGGGTAAGAATGTCAAACACACCATTCTGTTGTTTGCGTTCATGTTTTGGGCTTTGTTCATAACTGCTGAGTTTAGGGCTTTCTCTTTGTATAATGGGAACATAATGTGGCCGATGCTGCATGCCTGAGCATGTGTAGAAGTGAGGCTGTGACTGGACATGGCCTGATTCTTTTAATACGAGGAGAAACTGATCTCTAGGTCATTGGGTGATTAATGTAAACAATAGAGTGTGTTATATAGCTGTAACTGCGTAGGAAGAAGGCGGCAGACATCTTGCAGACTTCTTAGAGAGCAGACCCTCTGCCTGGCTGTGAGACATCTGGCCAGGCAGAGAGATGTGTCCAGGCCCAGCCAGACACACTGTCTGGGGGCATGGACATAGGGTCTGCTAGAAAGGTAAGCTATGCTTAGAACTGGATTTAGATGCAGTGGACATAGTTTTGCTTAGGACTAGACTGTAGAATGCTGGCATGCAAATAGTTAAATAAACACCTGAGAAACTTCATGAAATCCTGCCTTCTCGTCATATTTCCTGCCTCTCAGACCCCCGCAATGCAACATCATGATTATCCCTTTTTCTGGAAAATGAGAGCTATGTACTTCGCAGTTCCACTTCATTTTGTGTTCAAATACATGTTCATCTTAATTGTGACATTTTAACTACACAAAATTCACGGCACATTTGCACCTCTGCATATCTCACATTCCTTTCAGTAGGCATTTTTGTTACACAGTCAGACAACACTGGGTTGTTGGCTGTTCAATATGTGCAATTTGCGTAACTTTAAGAGTAGCAGATAAAGGAAGGGAAATTTAAAAATACACAATGTATTTTCTTCCACTTGATTCTCATAAACGACTTATTGAATAGCACAGAGAGTAATTGCTTCAGGAAGAGTTTATTGCTGGATGTTTAACCACAATAAAATTTTGTGAGCTTTATGATGCATTATAAAGTTCTGTAGAAGGTAAAAATTATTTGAGTTTCTGAATCTGAAAGGTTGCTCAGTCAAACACTCTGCCAGTTGTCCCTGTCACTGTAGCTGAATTAGGTGCCCGCATTATTTGCCAGTGGTGAGTGCACAGATAGTTTTCACATAAGGCCTCTTCCAAGTCAAAACTAGGTAGACTTTATTAAGAATTATTAGAAAAGTTCAGCCATAGGGTAAGAATAATGAGGGGAAGCATTGAAGGAAGTTATAAGAGAAACTAGGGTGAATAGTTTGGAAAGAAAAAGTCAGTGTGGTTTTGTGACATGGTAAGAAAAAGTAGATCTGTATCCAAGGTAGAATAGTAAGTAAATTCGTTGGAACCCATATTATCCTTTCACAGTAGCTCTGCACATAAACTCCCTTCCAGTTTTGCCCTTTCCCTTGCTGCAGGCCAAGAGAACATGTGCCAAGCCACCAGGGTTAATTTCTAATTCTCACACTTTCTGAAATTTATTTTTGGTAGACTTTTTCCTCCTGAGTGTTTTCTCCAGACATTTGAGTGTAGAAGTGCTCTTTTTTCCCCACCACATTGCTTTCCACTATATACCCGTTTGTGGTTAAAAGCTGGCCGGTAACCTGGAAATGAAATCATCAGGATTGTTTCAAAGGACAGGATTTTTGAGTATAAGAGAAATAGAGTTTCTCTCTTGAGGCCTTTCAGAAATTCATAGAAACGAAAGAAGAGTCAGTTGGCTGTGATTTTATTGCTATTGCTGTTTTACAGGGGTAATGAGAAAAAAAAGGTCTTGAGTTGGAAGATGGGGATGCATTTATGCATTTTATATATTATCTGCAGAGTGGGTTTTAAACTGCTCGATGTCAAAAACAAGTCCTCCCGTAGATGCTTCTGCTTTTCTTGAATTTATGTTTTCTTACCACAGAATCTTTCTTTCTTTTCTCTAGGGCTTCATTAGGATGTTTAGCATTGGTTACCTGATCCAGTGTTGCCTTCGGATTCCTTCCACCTTCCGGCATCTGTTTACACAACCATCCCGGCTACTTTCCCTCTTCTACAACAAGGAAAATTTCCAGCTTGGAGCTTTTTTGGGATCTTTTGTCAGTATATACAAAGTAAGCTTATAACATACAGAAATGACAAATGCCATGTTTTTTATTTCATTTCTCGGAATATCACAAAGAGCTAAGAAGTCCAGCCACTTAATAGTACTGATGGTGTTTGCTACAGCTTGTCACCGACAAATTCTATACTATTGCAGTAATCAATTTGTAAACAGAAAACTAATCTTCCATTCCATGTGTTTTATTCTGTCATTTCCAAATAAACCAGATGGATTTTGCAGTATTGTTTCAAGATCAGGAGATAGGGAGTACTTCAGAGAAAGTGAATTCAGATTTCAAAGGGATTTGCTGATACGCAGAAGCATTTTAGTGCAGACACAAGTATTGACAGCAGTACCAGAAGTGTTGCCAGAGAGAAGCCATTTGTAGATTTTGTTGGTTCAGATATGTGGAATTCTTACTTGGCATTAAATAGAAGGAGATTGCAGAACATACAACATGTAGTGAGAAGACATTGCACTTACAGCTTGGAAGTCTACCCTTCTACACCATTATAAGATGACAGATTGTGAACTGATACGTATTCATACAGCATTGTTAGAATTAATCTATTATTTATGCCAAAAGCGAAGGTGGCAAAGCACATGCCCTAAGGCAGAATATAGTGCATAGTACAGTGCTGAAGTGGCTTTTCCTCTTTTATGTTCTTAATCAAACACATAATTTTTCACCGCCACTTTATTCACTCTGCAAAGTTAAGGTCATTCGGTGTTACTCAGGGTAAATACAAGAATTCGTAAGGTTCCAGAGTTTAAAATTTTTGATGGCAAACTGCAAATGGGCTGTAGTTTATTTGAAAGTTAATTTTTTGCTCAAACTTTAAGAGAAGAACTTTCAGAGAAAAGGTATTTAAATTGGAAAAACTGAAAACATTTTGATGTCTTTAAAAGCTCCAGTTGCTAAGTATGTTTTAGTCCTATCGATACTCATCTTATGTCTGTTTGGGGCGGGGGGG
>WEIV01001402.1:19949-36717 GCA_013390005.1 Calyptomena viridis
GTGAGAGTGGCCTTAGTGGGTCTGAGCTCAGCCAGGGCCAAACCACTACAGAGGGTGACATAGTCTGACTTTTATTTACTCTTTATTAAGTATGTACTTGGCACTGATGAGGCCACACTCAAATCCTGTGTTCAGTTTTGGGCCCATCACTACAAGAAAGACATTGAGATGCTGGAGCATGTCCAGAGAAGTGGCTGAGGGAGCAGGAGAAGGATCTGAAGCACAAGTCTGACGAAGAGCAGCTGAGGAAGCTGGGGGAGTTTAGCCTGGAGAAAAGGAGGCTCAGGGGGGACCTTACTGCTCTCTACCTAAAAGGAGATTGTAGCCAGTGGGGATCAGCCTCTTCTGCCAAATAACAAGTGATGGGACAAGAGGAAATTACCTCAAGTTGCCCAAGGGAAGTTTAGGGAGGTTTAGATCGGATAGCAGGAAATCTTGCATCATCACAGAGGTTGTCATGCAGGCTGAAGTGAAATCACCATCCCTGAATGTGTTGAAAAGTCATGTGAATGTGGCACTTTAGTGGTAGATTTGGTGGGTACTACAGTAACAGACTTTATGATCTTAAATATCCTTTCCAGGCTAAATGATCCTATGATTCCACTATATGTTATTGTTTGCATTTCATAACTTACACAGATTTGGGTTACATTATTTTTTTTCCAGTTGGAGATAAGCACGTAGGGCAGCAGAGATTATAGTCACTCAAAAAAATTGGACCACAGCCAAGGAAAAGGGAAATGTTTGATGGATTTTGATCTGAAGGAGTATGCAGTTCTAATTTTTTTAGGTTAATATGTTTTCATGGTTCCAGAATTTATTTGATGTATGGAAAGACCTCAGGGTGTTTGGTGTGTATGTGAAAACAGCCTTTATCATGGGAAAGAGTCTAGATAGCTAAAGCAAATGAAGATGATGTGAATTCAAGATCAGCTTTGGTATTAGATTGATATTCAAACTAGATTGATCTGCTATGTGATTTTGAAAGAAATTATAGCAATAAACTGTAAATTAAAACACTGAAATGTTTTGAGTACTGTGTCCAACTCTCTGAACTTTAGTATCACCAGTGCTTTTAAAGATTGTTCTTTGGTTGTGTTGATATCCTTGCTTTTGTAGATGTAATTCAGTGTTTCTTGATGTGGTAAAGATTGCAGGATCAGACATAACATGTCCCAATAACAGAAGTTTCTACAGCTCTTAAGAAATTACAGTGTGATTTACATTTCCTTTACAAAGCTCTTACAATGGGAAAGCTTGCCTCCTCCCATATAAATTAAATTGCCTTTTATTATAGCAGTCTTATCAAATAGAAGAATACATTATCCAGGGGCGTGTTCAAGGCCAGGGTGAATGGGGCTCTGAGTAACCTGGTCTAGTTATGTGCTATATTACTGGCTTATGGAGGAATAGCTCCAGTCTGTGTGTTATGAATGTTATGGGGCTAATCCTGCTTTCTGTTCACCTACAGGGTACTAGTTGCTTTCTGCGCTGGGTCCGAAACCTAGATGATGAGCTTCATGCACTTGTAGCTGGTGAGTCTGTGAAAAGAAGTTTATTTTGCCTGTGTTGGGAATCTGCAAATATTCATCTTGTCTGTCCTTTCATTCTCTTTTCAGACTTCTGTGCTGAAAATAGGACTCTGTACATCATGGTTGTGTCAAAGTGACAAGGATGTTTCAAGTAGCTTCAAAGAAAGGGTTACAATTAAAATTGTAAGGCAAATTCAATCAAGTGTTGTGGGGTTTATGGTCAGCTCCAAGGACAGTATGTTATTGTGTGCACAAATACAAACTTGTCCTTTAATTTTCAGCTGTAGAGATGTGAGGTGCAAATACTGACTCTTCCATATGTGACAGAATACACATGGGAAATTGTGGGCTCCACTGGGTCCAAAGAAGAACCCTTTTGCCATGAAATTTGTGTAATGGTGCAAGCCCTTCCCTGCTGTTTATGCATTTGTCACAATTGGAACCTCAGAGGTCTCTTATCCCACAGAGAAGAAAGAAGTTTGATACTGTGCTCCTGAGCACTGAAGTACAGATTTGTTTCAGTTTCAAAACTTTCTGTTTTTAATGACACAAACCATATTTGGATGGGCAGCACAGGAACATCACTGAACTGTGTTGTAGCAACAGAAATAAATAGCCCTGTGCAGTGTTTGTTGGGTTGACATACCAGCAACAGTAACATAAGTAACAGTGCTTTTGTTTTCCAATTGTTACAGGGTGTCTAGCAGGAATATCTATGATGTTTTACAAAAGTACAACTATCTCTATGTATCTGGTGTCCAAATTAGTAGAGGTAAGTTATTACCCTCATAACAAAATTCTTTGTCTATTTTTTCAAGGCAGAAAAAAACAAAATTAATTTCACAGGCTTTGTCAGGCAATTCCAGTAAAATACAAAATTCTGTGGTGACGGTGTGTTTCAGTACATGACGTGTGCCAAGAAGCATTGCTGTCTGTTCTCCCAGAATCATAAATCAGACCTAGTCCTTAATTGCAGATTTATTGCCAAAAGCTACAGCTTTAACTTCCTGCCTTTGTTCCCTAATTTTGGCATTCACCAGTCTAAGATAACTCAAAATAGCTTAGGTTTTAGTCTATAGCTGGAGTTGTTTGTCAGTGTGCTTCAACTGATTGAATTCCCAACTTCGGAACAAACTTTGTTCTAATTACTATTCCTCAGGCTTGAATTATTTCTATGAACTTGTTAAAATTAGGAGCCCAGGAAAAAAAAGAAATTACTGAGTTTGGGTATATTGATTATATTTTACTAATCAGCATTTGATTTCTTACTGTGAGTTTTTCCATAAAATCGAGACTTAGTCATGGTTATTTCCCCAACATCACCACTGGAATGAATTGAGAATGTTCTGCTACTATGCATTGTCCCAAATCATGTATTTCTCCTGCAGACCTCGAGGGCCTCATTTTCTAGTGATGTTTATCCATCTCCATTACCAGAGCAGAATTCACTTAAAAGAACATAAATAGAAAGAACTTTTTTTTTTTTTTCGTTATTCATAAAATTAAACATAAAAATGAAAGATACTCTCTGTTTATTCCTGTTCCTTGTTATCCTAGACCAACCTCTGAAGGTAGTTCAGATATTGATTATATAAAAGCAAATCTGAGTTATTCATATTGACTTTTAGAACACCAGTTGTCAAAAAACAATATTCTCTTGTATTGCTGATGGTTTTCTCTGGACTTTGAGACATCGTGGCCACAGTGAAATAAGAAAAGTGCTGTGTGTTGTTTCTTTTTTTTTTTTTTNTTTTTTTTTTTTTTTTTTTTTTTTTTTTTTTTTACTACTTTTATCATCTTACACGAGCCAAGGGTAACTGACCAAAGAGGCGTGTGCTGCTTTGCAAGGTCAAGCTGTGCTCGGGAAAATAAACTTTACATGTTTTCTCAGAAGGTAAAGTATGTGATTTCAAGCTGTTTAAGAACAGTGAATATTCACTTTGTTGGAATAGTTATTGCATTGTTCTTTTGCTTTTTTAAGAGAAGAATTTAACAGAGCAAACTTTCCCTTTTTTTATCTTTAGGATCTGTAACACCCAAGCTGTTGCTAGTCCTGTTCTGTGCATTAATAGCCTCTTAACAGATTGATCTTGGATAACTTCTATAAGCTATTTCAATCAATGTCACATTTGTGGACATATAAAAAACTGTATCAGCACAGGTTAATAATGTTGACATGTTTTTTTGAAAATAAAAAATAAAAAGCGACTTTTATTTTGTTTTATTCAGCATTTTTTTGTTTATTTTTATAGACTATATACTTCAAAGGCATTGAAGCAGGGAAGGTTCCCTATTTTCCTCATGCAGACAGCATCATCTATGCCATCTCTACATCGATATGCTTTCAGGCGGTAAATATTTTGTTCTCTAACAGCACAGGAAGTTCTTTAAGTCAAATGGTGAATGAAATGAGGACCACGGGGACACAGTTATATAGAAAAGATGATGTGATGTAATGGTTGCAGCAAGATGTTGTGATTCAGGGCTCCTACATCCTGTTTTTGAGTGTCAGTGTGGGAAGGTAATTTCTAGGGCTCAATTTCTCTTATGCTTATAGCTTAGTACATTATACAAAGCATTGATTTCTTTCAAAAGGATCTTAAAATGCATTGACCCAGAAGATGAAAATAAATGTATAGAGTTTCATAAGCATGCCAAAGGACAGTTTCTCAAGAAGGCAAACAATATAATACAGTATTTTATGGGTTTTTAGATCAACTGAACGTTTTCATTTTCAGCTGACTTGAATTAATATTGCCTAGTTAAAAAAAAATCTTCAAAAGAATAGTAAAAAACCCTGAAGTTTCACATTTCAAACAAACTGTAGTTACCATCTTTTGCACTTCCCAAGTCAGTTCCATGCCTTTACCCTCAGTCCTCTTATTGTCTGCATCAGCTGGAAAAGCAACTTTTCAGTGGTACCCAAATTACGCTACTATTCTACCACATCTCACCATTTCTAGACCTTCTGCTGAAACATCCCACTGCATGTTTTCTGGACCTCCATAACTATATGTGTATGTACTCTCACTCAAATGGAGAGAATATAGAATAACCCTAAAGCAATCTTCTGCTGTCTCGTGCTTAACAGGACAGTTAACAGATACTCCTCCTCCTCCTTGTTCCTATGTATTTGGGAATATCTCTTAAGTCTAATATCAATGTGAACTGATATTTTAGTGCTTGGGATGTGCCTGAAGTTCTGCAGAATTGGGATCTCCAAAATACTGTCAGTGACCAAAATCGTGTGTGTAGGAGATTGTTGCTTTCTCTGCAATGAGATGTAATTAAATTGCCACCTTTTGTGAAAGTTAGTCTTCTTGGGAATATCAGTCTGTGCTGGTAGTGGTCATACAGAGCATTGAATTCAGCAGAAAGCAGTAAAAGTTATTTCCACACCAATCCTTTCAGTAGTTTTGGCAACATAATGTAGCAGATGAAGCTTTTGCCTGACACTGTCAGCTGGCTCTGACAGAATCATCTCCTTGCAGGCTGTCATGGAAGTCCAGAACCTGAGACCTTCATACTGGAAATTTCTTTTACGACTAACAAAGGGCAGGTATGTAATCAGGGGTGTGTTATAGCTTGTCTAAACATGTCATTGATCACATTCAACTTTGTGTCATTCTCTGTCAACAACAGAGCCATAGAATACGTGAGGGCTAATTTCCTGAAGATTTACTTTGCTTTTCAAACAGCTTCCAGTACTCTTGAAGTTCTTTGCTGCTGAAGTGACATTGCTGGGTTTAGTTTAATGACAGGAGCAAAGACTTAAATCTCGTGAAGACTGTTTAACAGATGAGTGTTTTACTTGAAACCTTTTTTATCTTTAGTTCACTTGGAGGTTGGAATGCTTTCAGTCACAGTGATCGTCAACATGGAATTGCTATATGTTTAAAAGCATTACTAGAAATGTTGGAATATCTCCTAAGAATACTTTAAAGTTTCAGTGTTTTTTTATAGGACATCTGTTTCAGTTGGGAAAGGATTTTTTTTTCCTTGGAAAAATGAAATTTTTTTCACTGATCATAATCATAATTTTACACTGTAATATCTTAGCTGGATATTTTTTCTATTATTTGCTACAGTGATCTGAAAAACTTTCTTTTAGAAATAGATTTTACTGTAACTGATTTATAAAAATACAATTTAGTGAAGTGTACTCTTTTATACTGGTGCACTGTGAGGAGGAAACAAGGCATCCAGATTTTGATGTAGATCAGTTTATTAATGAGATGATAAAAGGTAACATTTGTCATGAGAGCAAGCTCTCCAGACTATAAAAATAGAAGTACAATCAGAGGCCAATCCCTGGACCATGTTGAACCTGCACTCCCCATGGCACAGTACATGTGTGAGATGATTGAATACGTTTCTAGATGAAATGGGAAGTTTTCCTTGAGATGCCTGGAGACAATCTGCAGGCAATCTCAGAGGCCACACGTGATACAGGGGATGATGTCAGTGCAAATATCTAGTTTTGGCTGCATTTTTCTGTCTTGTCCTAATCCTAAGCTTGCCTTAGTTGAAAGAGAGGAGGGAAAAGAAATTCTGTTCTGCCCATTTATTTTATCTGAAGCAAATCTCTGTAATAGATTGCATATAATAATAATAAGGGCAGTTTCTTTTGACATTTCATAAGTTTTTCAGTCTATAGTTTTGAAGAGTAATGAAATGGAAGTAGGTTGTAACACCCATAAAATTGTCATCCAGACTTGGACAGGCAGGGCCAGAGTTTGCTCTGCTGGAGTGAGAGAGAACAGTAGTATATTCTGGTTTCAATTTTTTTTGTGGAGTTAAAAGTAGAAGGGGACTCTCCCCTTTTTCAGAAGTTGCATTACATGAAGTATACCTACACAAAGCACTATTAGTCACATTTGTCAAATGTTCTTCTTTTTTAAATCCTTATTCCCTGAGATGAAAAACTCGCAGTCTCTGAACAGTGCAGGCTGAAGCCTGTGTTTCAGAGATTTTGGTAGCCTTTCATGAAATGAAATAATTTTAACAATAATCTTTTTTTTTCGTAAGTAATTTAACCTGACATTCGTGCTCTGTTGTCTTTTTTCAGGTTTGCTCTCATGAACAGAAAAGTTTTAGATGTATTTGGTACTGAAGCATCAAAGAACTTCAAGGATTTCACACCTAAGCTTGATCCAAGATACACAGTTGTGCCACCAGAACTACCACTAGAGCTGTCTTGAACGCAAGGGCGTGGCTTGTTGTTGAATGTGATCAGCATTTTGTCCTGAAAAGTAATTAACTTGACAGTGGTTAGGAGGAGGGCTAGGGCTCCACTTCAGTATTATTTCAATGAGAAATGCTTTTTACCGATCAAAAATACTGAAGCTTTGCAGGAAGGTGTGGCTTAGTGATTAAGCCCGTTCCATAAGCAGAAAATATTTCTGGATTACTCTAGTTGGTTGACAATATGGTAGAATCCTGAATGAATTAAACTAATGAGTAACATATTTAGAGAAGAGAAGTAAAACACAAATATGCATCATAATTTTAAAAATTCTGTAGTTCATACCAGTAGAATATTTCTTGGTAAAACTAAGAGTAATTTTTAATTTAGAAAGGAAGATAATTGACATGGTTTAGGTCCAAAATTTTACCTGGTCTTAAAACTATTGTAGTTGGGTGAAAATGCCTCCTTGGTTTTCTGAATTACGTCACTGATTTGTCTCAAAAGAGCCACCACCCACTCATTAGTTAAAATTAGAGTATTTTTACACAGCTGTGGTTCCAAAATGAGGCATTCCTTAGGAAAAGAAAATGCATATTGATTCAGAAATCACATTCCAGGCCTGTAAATTCCACTGATGATACAGATAGCAGACAAGGAAAACAAGAAGGCGGTACTGGTGGCTGCTGCACCCCAAGGAGCCGCGGGTGTGGTGGTCAGCATCTGCCAAGTGGAAAAGGACAAAACTGGCAGAGGAAGGAATGAGACGTTCCAGCCTCTGAGATGGTGCTGGAAACAGCAGACAGTTACAAAAATAAAAAAGCCAAGAACAAAACAAACCCCCCCATAAAATACACTGGAGTGAAATGTTTATTTTTAAAAGGGCTAGACATTGTCACCTTAGATGGCATCAGGTTGTTTGTCAGGCTGCAATGCCAGCCAGCATTTCAAGCATTTCTTTAGAGGAGAGCTGACCCGTGAGGTTAGACTGTTACGAGAGAACACTTTTGACAATCATACGAATAGTGTTTTTTCCTTGTACTTGGTGAAGAATGGTTTTCCATCGAGCCACCAGACAGCCACGACTGGCACAGTTACATAAAATTTGATATGGTACTCAGTACAAATAACTACCTACACAAAATCCATCTCGTTTTTACCTTGCATATTTCTGCAGATTTGTGTTCTAAAGCAAGAACCTTGATGTGCTAATTGTTGTTTTTTGGTTTGGTGGTTTGTTTTTTTTTTCTGTTTGAGGCTTTTTTTTTTAAATTAGAATCCATTCAGATGATACTGAATGATGTTTGTTACCCTGGAACTTAATGAAAAGATGAACTATATTCACATTCAACAGGTAATTGAAATTGCAGTAGGTTGCATGTATTTTAAAAATAAAAAAAAAGAAGAAATCAGTGTGTTATTGGAAGTCCTTGTCAAATTATAGGAATTGGACTAATTAATAGCCTGTCTTGTAACACTGTAATCCTACCCCAAACATAGGCATATTTTAATTCCAATTAATTGAATTTCTTAATACTGAATATACAGAAATTTTTATCAGATTTACAGAATTGTCATGAAAATTGTACCAATTTGTGCACAAAATCTGCTTTTTCATCAGCTACACTAACAGTGATGCTTTATCACTGTTACTAAAGGTGCTTCATCCTTTGAAACAGTGGTTGTCTAAGTTAGTGTGAATAAAGTTCTGCAAGCTAGTTTGTATGCAATATTTTATTGCTTGAAATATTATATTAAAATTCCTCAAAAGGAAATAAAAGTTAATTCAACAAGAACTTTAAAATGATTGTAATAGGTTTGTAGTGTTTTTCCACTGGAATATGGTCTAAATATGACCGTGTAAAGTCTGAGAAGTTATATATTTTAGGTGGTATATTAGAACTCACACACTATATTATGAATACTTTCTAGTGTAACTGTATACCATTCTTAAACTTAAAGATATTTTATAGGTGAATTAAGTTTTTTCACTGGAATGACAATTGTGATTGTTTCTCTGAGGGTTTTTTTGAGAAAAAAATCCAAGAACTACATCTCAGCAGCTAAACAATAGTTTTGTCTATGTTTCTTGCTTCCAAAATTCACAGTCCTTGTTTTGAGTTATTTTCATGTAATATAAAAAGAACTTAAAATTTTTTAAATTATTTTTATTCAAATCAAATATATGTAAGAGAAAAAAAATAAAGTCCTAATGTTCTTCCCCGTAATAAACACTTGCTGCTTGAAAAAGTGACTTTTTGTCCATGTTGTTGTTGATAAGCTCCCAGGAGTCATAAGTGAAATAGAGTCATAGGATCATACAAGTTTGGATTGGAAGGGACTTTTTAAATGCCATATAGTCCAACCCCCTGCACTAAACAGGGACACCTTCCAGTAGACCAGGTTGTTGAAAGCCCCATCCAACCTGGCCTTGAATGTTTCCAGGGAGGCAGCGTTGACCACCTATCTGGGCAACCTGTACCAGTGTCTTACCATCCTCATCATAAAAAGCTTCTTATATCTAATCTAAATTGACTCTCATTCAGTTTAAAGCCATGGTGAAGGAATGCCGGGAATGTGACTGAGCATTTAAATTGTATGTATTTGTCACAAAATAAAGTCCTAATGTGGTGTAAGTGATGAGGTAATGCCAAAGCAGTTCAGCTTCAGCTCTGCTCTTCCACGGGTAATTATGTAATATGAGTTGATGATATTTAATGTTTCTTTTTTAAACACAGAAAACCACATTGCCAGATCCACCAGCAAGGAAGAGCCACATACCTTCTCCTCTGCCCAGTGTGTGACCAGACGGTTGGGCCACACGTGGCTGAAATGGCAGAATTTTCTGCCACCTGATGTGGCACAGCTGGTTATTTTTTGATCATATGGTGAGTGTCTCTTTGATCACATGAAACTTCTTTGAAAAGTTGATTTTGCAATGAGGAGTACAGGGGAAGGCTCTCTCAGGAGGTGGTGGGAAGTGGTGGTTCAACCTGCAGTGTCTCAGTTCTGTGATAAGAGTTTGCATGTCCTTAGGGAGTCTGCTCAGGGAGACAGTGCTTAGCTCCCTGGAGGCATCTCAGGAGGCTGCTGCCTCATCTGTGGCTCCAAGAAGCAAACATACCTGTGGCAGGCAATTTTTTCATCTTTCCTTGAAGTTGTTTGCATGCATAGCTCCTCTGGTGTTCATCTCTATTCCCGCTGCTGCATCTCTATCCTGTGCATCTCACTCTCTCTGTGGCTCTAGCCCCCATCTTGCATCCAGACCCCCATTCTCCCTATCAGCAGCCTTTTGTCCCGGTTCCTCTTAGTTCTTCATCCCTCTCACCTCTCCCCATCCCAGTGTTAGTTGTCCCCGTCCTCTCTCTTCTGTCTTATGAGCTGCAGTGACAACCTGTGGGTGTCTGCTTTTGCTTCTCCTGTAGAATGGCTCCTTCACTAGGCATCCAGGGCAGTGCTTGCTCCTGCCCGAGGGAGCAGGCAGGCAGGGATGCTCCCCCATATACCCATCTTTTGGTACCACCCTGGAGTTTTGGTTGGGAGAGCTGATAGGACCAGCAGCCCAGATCTAGAATTTCCCCTTCCCAATCCATTCTGGCTGCTACTAAGATACATGTGCAAAATCCCACAGCCAAGGTTGCAGTCATTCTTTGATGATGGATAATCATTAATATGCTTTGCCTACCCTCTTTCAGCTGCTTTTCAGGCTGTATGAGATTGCTTCCGTTGGAGACCTTCATTACTTATTCCCAATCCTTGTTGGAGGTGATGATGAAGGTGTTGATACCTGCCACTGAGATACTCTAAAGGAGAGGATTTTTTTTTTCAGAATCATTTTAAATCTAGCACAGGGCTGAGATTACTGCAGATTTTTTGAGTGTCTGTGTGGTAGATACTTGCACCAGAGAGTGCATGAAGGCATATAGCAATTTGCATCTTTTAGAAAGCTAGTAAAAGCAAAGAATGCCCACAATGACACAGTTTTACTTGTTACGGATAACGCCATCTCAGTTCATGAGGGAGATGAGTAAACATAAGATCTGCTCCAGGGTAGATGGAGCAATTTCACTACAGAAAGTGTGTGAGTGTCCTTGTATTGCCTCACACATGGGTCTGCAGGACAATCTCAGCTCTGCCTTCTGCAGGTGACATCTCTCCCGGCAAGGTTGCTCTCAGAAACTACAAGTTTCTGTTGGGTGGTCAGTTAGGTCTGTCCTCCTCATCATTTCTCAACCACAAGGAGAACCAAATGCCTTGCATAATATGGACAAGCTTCTTCTAGTAGCTTCCCATACCTCTCATAGAAGACCTGGGAGCCTTTCACTTCGACTGTTTAGATGGAACATTTCTGAGAACTGTAAGACTCAAAAATAATTTTCAGAAAACTTGTTGGGTCATTCCAGTTTGAGAGTTTCCCTTCCCAGACCACCGTGCTTTTGCAGGTTTTATTGAGGACATGGGAAGGGGGTTTTTTCCAGATTCCTGGTGTGTTTTGTTCCCAGGCAGTGTTGTGCTGTGGTCTGAGCCCAGCCCTATGCTCAGTGAATTAAAAACATGGAACAACTTGTGTGAAGCTTCAGTTTCCAAATCTGCCCAAGGAAAATATTTCTGGACAAGTGGTCCTTGTGTGTGTGTGCACTGATAAGGCACAAAAAAGACAGCAAGAAAATCAGTGATGCTTATACTGAGCTTTTACTTTAATGAGGATTTTTTTCCACAGTTCCATTTAACATGGAGTGGAGGCAGGGCCCAGGCTCTCTATGGCTGGAGTCAAGTGATTTTACAGGTCTTTGTCAATCTATGGCATTCTGTGCTTCTGCATCAGGGTTATGAATCCTTGCTGTGATGCAGAAGAAGCACAGGATTAGGGAGGGGGTGGGATATAGCAAAATGCGGTTGGGGTCAGCAAAGCCATTTTGGTAGCTCTAGCTTTTTTCTTAAATACCAGTCTGGAGATTTCCATTTCCAGATCGGTTTTTCTAAGTGAATCCTTCCCCAAAGAAACTGCCATTTCCCTCACTCCAATCCTTGCACTGCACCTGGGTGGATCCAGCACTGGTGGGCATTTGCAGGTTACTCAGTTTGAGGGGAGTGACTCAGAAATCACCTCTTTTTACAAAACACATTTTCTCCCATACCTTTGAGAATGCAATAGGAGAATTTGACACTTGCCCTTGAGCCACACAATTTCATGGGGTTTTTTTCTTATTTAGTAGCAAATCCTGAAAAAAGTCTTATTTATCCTGTAGATACATGAACAGTAAGATTTCAGGCAATAATTTTTCCTCCAGAAGAAGCCTGAAATTGCCATTGTGGATGTATTGGCAAAATCACCCAGTACTCTTCTTGCCTTTAACCACATTGAAATGGGATCACTTCACTCAGGACACAGTACTCACCTTTTGCAGATCATGGATTATGTCCTTCCATCTCCATCAAAGAGGACACTTGTTTTACCAACACATTCCTTTGAATGTGGCAAGCAGAAATGTGAATTAGAGCCTACTTTGATCTTAAGGATTTTTTTTAATTTGTTTTTATGTCCTGGCACAGGCCAGGCAGTTTTCCACTTGCTAATTAAAACAGAGAGCAGTCAGAAGAATTTTAAATATTAATGCCAAGGTTTTACCCAGGGTGGAAGAGTCTGGTTGGAAATTCAGGCAAAAAATTAATCTTCTCATGCCAGTGGAATCCAACTGATTTTTTCCCCTTCAGCTGACACATCAGAGATGTGAAAACACTGCTGTGGCTGTCAGAGCAGGAGCTGATGGGGACTGTTCCCAGGACTACTTGAAGGTTACAGAAGACCAAATCACACAGGGTCAGGGACAAAGGCAGGGCTTTTTCTCCTGTGTTTTCATAGTATTTTACAGTGAAAGCCTGCTTTCCCGTTGCAGGCAGTAAAAGCTTGCAAGAAGGGACAAGTTGGACTGGGGTGAACAGACGTGGTGTGAAAGTCCCACATTAAAATTCTGCTGCTTGCACTGAATTGATACAAACATAAAAAAAACCAACAAAAACATTCTAAGCAACCCAGAAATGTTTTTTTGCTCATTGTCTATTGGCTGTAGGAAAAAAATTTAAAAAACGTGCATTTCCAGCCCAGGTCATTTGTGATTATATTCACAAGCAGATTGAACATCTCAAACCATCTTGCACTGAGATGGTCTTTCTTCTCCTTGGAAACAAAAAATAATATCCTTTTAAAAATATGAAACCAAGTCAGAAAGTGACCCCTTCTTGGCGGTGCCCATGGCTCTTTGTGGGGAGGGGGGACAGCTCTCAGCTGACCATGCTGGCTGTACCAAGGTGAGGTCTGGTCTCCTCTACAGCACCATGGAGCAGGCATTTACCGTCTCCTCCAGTGCAAGACCTGGTAGCACCAAGCAAAGTTTAAGCTTCAGCAGATTTAAATTAAAAAACTACAAACTTTCCCCCTCACCATGACGTGCAATACAACTGGGGAACTCCTTTCAACTTTACAGGAGTTGAAAAAGTGACCAGAATATCACCTCTAACTGCACCTAAAGGCTTACAAAAGACAATGGTTCATAAGGTGCAATAAGGTGCAATTCTCAAAGTTGCCTTTGCTGCTATGTGAGTTTGAGATTGTATTATCTGTGCATAACGTTCACCTAGAGGAGCGTCGGGTACTGTGTAATGAGGAATGGTTGCCTGGAAAAAGTCACCTCCCAGGACTGCCTGGTCACAGTGCTGCTCAGCAGAATTGGTGGGACACCAGCAACACGCTGCAGCTTGTTGGGCACCAGAGGCACCAACCCTTGTCTCTGGGAGGATATGGTCTGTCTGCAAGCAGTAATATTTACTATTTCTCATCAGCTTGGTAAGAGATCCATCAGGCGGGTATATTTCCCCACTCTTAGAATGTACGTGGGCTGATGCCCATAGTGCTCCAGGCTTATGGAGTTGTGGCCACCAGCCTCATTTTTGGTAGTACCTCAAAAAGGTGGTCCCGTCCCTGTGCCTTTCCCTAGTTCCTCTATGCTTCTGTTACCCAGTTCTCTGTATGAGCCCCATCAAAGAATCATCGAATCATAGAATGGCTGGAGTTGGAAGGGACCTTAAAGATCATCTAGTTCCAAACCCCCTGCTATGGGCAGGGATACCTTCCACTAGACCAGGTTGCTCAACCTGGCCTTGAACACTTCCTGGTCAACCTGTTTCAGTGCCTCACCACACTCATAGTAAAGGATTTTTTCCTAACATCTAATCTAAATCTCTGCTCTTTTGCTTTAAAACCATTCCCTCTTGTCCTATCACTATCTACCCATGTTAAAAATTCCCATCATTCTAGGAATACTACTTCCTCAGGGATAAAGGGAACCTGAGGCATCCTGGTTGAGGGTTTCCTGTGGGAATGCACTGGTCCTCTGCATAGGCCTCCTGGGCTACAGCCCCGATGTTATTATTAATGCACTTTTCATCACTATCAGCCAAGGTGAGTCTGTCATCGGGGTGACTTTGAATAGGACTTTGCTTGGTCACATTTGGAAGGAGAGCTTGATGACTCTGGCACAACTGCTATTGTGTCTGCCAACCTTATTGTTTTGCAATGAGTTGTCAGATTTTGCATTGATTACATCTTTGAAGGCACGTGGCCTTGATTTGCCAGCTCAAGTACTAGGGGTGATGAAGAAATCCGGCTGGTTTTCTACAACAGTTCAGCTAAATCCTCTGCAGGGTCACATTGACGTAAAGAGGTGTCCTGAAAATCCTGGTTAGTCAGGTGCTCTGCCCCACAACCTCCAGTGAAGCATAAATTTCATCCCTGCTGTTGGTCCCAGAAGCAAAGAAATGTTGCTCATGCAGGGGATGTCAGGGAAGTGAAAAAGCTGATATGTGCCTTGATAGCTCTACTTAATGCTTGCAGGCTTACAAGGATCAAAAGACATCATCCTCCATATGAGTTTTTCTGGATGGGACCAGCAGCAGCAGAACAGCTTCATATGCCCAGGCACAGCCTGCTGGAATATGGGCAGGAAACCAGTGGCCACAAGAACAGACTCAGGATCATTAAGCCCAAGGCCACTCACCATTGCAGGCTTCCTCTGATGGCTTGGAGTCTGTTTCTCAAGGAGAAACTGGAGTTAGCCAGGAACTGGACAGATTAGACCAGTCTCAGCAAAGAGGACTGAGCAAGACTTGCCACTGCCATCAGAGCTGTGCCCAGCAGCACCACACAATGCACAACATACAGAACAAGGCTGCACTTTGAAAGTGCCCTTCACGTGCTAGCCTGCCTGGGAACTCAGCTCTGTGCAGTCTCTGATGGTCAATTGTTTGTAAGCATGACCTCAGGCTTCATACGTCTCTGGGAAAGACAGGGAGCCTGAAAAACAGCCTTTGCAGTGCTCCTGTGGGGAGCCAAATGCTGAAGTCTTGCTCACCTTAGCTAGAGTTTCTGCTCACCTCTCTGTGACCCTCATGGTCCTTGTTCAATCCCACAGTAACCTACAGCTGCTGAAGCTTATCTGTGTTGCATCCCAGCTCCAAGGCATGTAAAATCCAAAGATATTCCAACGGAGCAAAGTCAGTCCTTTTGTTCAGCTGGGAACAGCAGCCATGGGGCTGGTCTTCTCAGCCAAGGATGTGTTTGACTGTAATGCTGGCCTTGATCTGTACACAGACAGAGATGCTGGGCAGGAATTACTGCTTGCTCCAGCAATCAAAATACCACTCAGCATGGGATTAATTTTTGATTCCATGAGTTAGTTTTAAATTATTTTGCTTTAATAAGTTGGGGTGGGAGGAGAATATTCTCACAGAGATGAGAGTCCAAATAAAACAATCTCTGTAGCAAAGTGATTTTCCTTGGAGCCTGTGGGAGCTGAAGCCAAATTTTCAGACCTTAACTCAGATCCTGAGAACATATCTTTCTTTGAGTTCTTGACTCTTAAAAGTTTTCTGCACAATAAGGAGAGATGTTGGCTCGTCCAGGGGGGTTGTCCAGGGGGGGTAGGCGAGATAAAGAGAGCGACACTGATCAGAGAAGCGTTTCTGGTCTGTTCAATGGCGAACGACCCAGAAGGGCCTTTTTTAACCCTTTAAATAGTTCTGACTCCTACCAACTCTATTGGTACATGAAGTATGTTTGTGGTTAACGATTGATCAGTGTCCAGGTGTCACCTTGGCAGTGGTACTGGGTAAGTGAAAACATGTGGACTATTGGACAAGAAACAAAAATATCCTGCCATTAACTTCAAGTGAGCAGCCACGTACGCAGGCTTCCACTGTAGGCAGGAAATGCTGACTCACTCTTTAAGGTCATGCAGCTGGTGTTAGCATCTTTTAAGGACAGAGAACAGGTAGGCTTCAGGTCCTTCTTAACCATAGAGCCAAATCAGACCAGCTGTCGGCCTACAGAGAGTGACATTTTGCTTGCTGTGTTGGGAAATGTTGTCCAAGACTTGACAATTAAAGCATTTTATGCCGTCATGTAGAAGTACCATCTCCCTCCTCTCCTATCTGCTCTCTCCTGATGAGAGCACAGACTAGATTCCTGAATGAATCCCTAAATGACTAAATGTCTCGTTCTCCATTTTTGGAACTTCAGCCTCAAAACATGGCTCTCAAAATCCGTGCTGGCTGCAATTTAACTCGTCGTTTGTGTGCTCTTCTCAGATGTGAAGATCTCTGGGGACCTTCTGTGCTTCCACTTCTCCTGTATGGATTTCCTCGTGTGTGTGTCACACTTCAGCTGTGACAGTGCTGAGAAGCCTCCTGCTTCCCACATGTCAACAGAGATGCAAGGGTCTTTTTGCCAAGGCCAGACCTCTGAGCCAACAAGGAAACAGTCCAGAGGCAATGAGGTCTGGTCCTTGCAAACTCCTGGACATGTCCCAGGACCTGCTGGCTGTGTAATGGTTGGTCCTGACCAACAAATATCAAGGAGCTTGCAAACTATTTAGGTCTGAAAGCTGACCTGTTTCTGGCCCAGCAACATCTCCTGGCACACTTCAGTTTAGGATTATGGAAAGCTGCCTATTGGAAAGGGACAACAGCAGCTGAACAGTGTGCCCAAGTGGCCAAG